>JAEKOY010000326.1:0-26468 GCA_021234595.1 Delia radicum
TGTAACGCCCGTAATATAATTATGTATTTACGTATTTTGTCTTTATAATTATTGTAATATTGACTTTGCCTTGTTTTATGTTATGTTTGTTTATTGATAATTTATCATTTATATATATTTTTTTTACATTTAATTTTTACTATTTGAATCATTTTATTTTACGATTGATAATTTTTAATCGAATAATAGTTGCAATAATTAAAGATGTTAATAATAATACCTTTAATATGCAACTATGCTGGAAAAGATTATTGTTCTAAACCTGGAACTAAAAAGAGAAAAAGAGAGTTAAATACTATAATTTTTGGCATTGCATAGGCTTGATATTTTGTACAACTAGTTTTAAGATTCATTCGTTGTTAAATAGAAAAGAATAAAGACTTATTTAAAATTAAGCGGACCGTCTTGTCTTTTCTTTTCTTAACAAAAAAAACACAACAACAATACTTTATTTAAAACACAAGTAGACTTAAGGCTCTTGTGGGTTGATAAAGTATTTATAATCCAATAAAAGGGTGGTGGACATAATTGGACTTTTTTGTCTGTTGTGGGACCCTCCTATTATAATAATTTAATTTAAATCTTAAAAGGGATCTCCCAGCCGGGTATCATCTCCCTTCATTGGCGCCCAACGACAAATTTTTGACAAAATTATTGATTTTTTGTTCAAATCAAATTAAAAATCAATAAATATATTTGACGTCACTGGCTGTTTTATTTTGCTTAAATCTACAATTGGATTATTAAATCATCATTTTTGTAATCTTCCACTTATATGTAAAAACATTATACCGTTAGAATAGAAGCAGAAAAAAAAAGGAAAAAACCAGTACTTAAAATCAACTTTAAACAACAACATCACTGGTGCAGTCACAACGACGATCAACAGTAGAGCAGATTTTATTTTGTAATATTGTTAATACATCCCCCCTTTTGTTGCGTTAGATAAATAACATACAAATTATTATTTTTATTTGTTTTAAATATTAACAAAGGGTTTTGTGTTGTTGCTTTTGCGTGATAATTGTTGTTGCATTGTAAGAGAGTTTCTTTTGGGTTGTAATTAATTTGAAAGCTGTTCTCTTAACTTATTATGGAAAATAATTGAAAGCTGTAATAGCTCTTAAAAATTTATATACGTAAACTGCATTTGAAAATTAATTTGATTTTGGGGTGACCAGATCAATAATTATTTTGTACTTTATTTTTATTTAAAAATGAAAAGAACCACTTCAAACAGTATGCAAGCATCTGGAAGCCAAAGCTCTGGTCAATCGACTGCCACTGGTAATGATACAAATCCTAGTCCAGTAAATGTTACTCTTTCCCAAGATCAGTTTATGGACTTAATTGGTAGTTTGAATATAGGAAGAGTTAGTAGAGGCACATTCAGTACATGTAGCGCGCGTTTTAACGGTGTAAAAATACAACAAAGGTTGCCGATTTATAGCGACGATTATGGTTTTTAAAGACGCAGAAAACGTTTCTGACCGAAATGCACTTACTAGTTACCACTTTTGCTTGAAGGCTATGCTTCTTCATGGTGGCAAGGGGTTAAACAGGAAGCGCAAAGCTTTGATGACGCTATTGATTTATTGAAGAAAGCTTTTTCTCCACCAAAGCCGGACTGGCGAATATATAGTGAGATTTTCAAGAAAAGCAAAAGGTTAAATGAGTCAACTGATAATTTCATATGTAAAAAGCGACGTCTTTTTGCTCAACTTGATGAAAAACTATCTGATAAGGTTATGCTAGATATGGTTTTCTCTCAACTTTTGTTGTCCATTCGTGAAAAAGTTCCGCGAGAATCCGTTAAAAATTTTCAGGATTTGCTTCAAAAAGCTCGTGAAGTTGAATTGCTATAAATGAAAATGAGGAAAAGTTTCCAAAGCCGACTAGTAATCATGATAAGTCTGTTCGTTGTTCTTTCTGTAGAAAACGTAATCACACAGCGGAAACATGTTTTAAAACGTATAGAGGCTGAAAGAAAAGGTGCTCCTAAGGTTCAAGAATCAACTTTAAATTGCTACGGCTGCGGCGCAGCTGGTTATTATAGATCCAATTGTCCCACTTGCAATGGTAAAAAAAGTAATTAGTAGTCCACAAAAACTAGACTTTAACTCTTTACATACAAGTTTAGTAGGAAGAGAAACGTACCAACCGTAAATATTAACGTAAATGGTCTTAACGGGGAGGCATATTTTGATACGGCCGCCCGTACCAGCGTAGCTGGAAATACATTATTTTTAAAATTGAAACAAAAAGGGGTTTGAATTTCAAAAAGTAACAGCAAGAAATCACATTAGCTGATGGTATAGTGAAATATGAAACTGTTTATTCGACTATTGTCGATATCATAGTTGGTAAACGCTTTAAGCGTATTCGATTTATATGTTTTGCCAAAGGCAAGAAATAATCGCACGTTAATCGGCATTGATTTTCTTGAACAATCCGGCATTGTTTTGGATATTTCTCACGTACTGGTTTTACAAAAGATGACCCTAACACAATTTTTGAATTTAAAATGCAAAGTCCTGTTGTTGATAGTACAATAAACTTATCAAAAACAAATTTAGAAATTCATGATGAAATTCAAAAGATAAATTATGATGATATTAACTCATTTACAAATTGGTTTGAAAGTATTAATGCAACAAACACAGATGGCTGTAAAACACCAAAAACAAATACAAGTTTAATAACGACTATTCACCAGGATTCATTAATAAAATGTTTAAAAATTGTCTACCAGAGAGTTTTCAAACTCCTGAGCAGAATGATCTATTCCCTCCAATCAAAAAGTAAAAATTTCGGATAATGGAGCGGATAATGATTTCATACCAATCTCATTAAATATGATTGAAGTTAAATTACGTGAAAATGAAGCCACTCACTTATCTGAAAGTCAAAAAAAGTACTTTAGACAAATTATTGCAAAATGAAAGCGACGTATGTAACGAAATTTAAAACCTATACCACATGTGGAACATGTTATAAAAACAACCTCAAGTGATCCTATTGCTTGTGCACCCTACCGCATATCTCCAGTTATGAAAAACAAACTGAAACTTGAGTTAGATGATATGATGGATAAAGGAATAATTGAAGAAAAAGAGTCGCCATGGGCTTTTCCTGTGTCTTAGTTCCTAAAAAGGGAGGTAGTGTACGTGTTTGCGTAGATTATCGCAAGTTAAACAAAATTACAACTACGGATAGTTATCCCCTTCCTAGAATGGAGACGACTTACTACATGCGGCAAAGGCTACACCATACATGTCTACAATTGATTGAAGCAGGTTATTGGCAAATTAAATGGCCGAAAAGGACAAAGATAAAACCGCTTTCACAACACCATTTTGGTATATACGTTTTCAACCGGATGCCGTTCGGGCTAAAAAACGCCCCGGCCACATTCCAAAGATTGGTAGATAAGTTTAGAAATGGGTTACCACAAATTTTAATACTCGCTTATTTAGATGATATTATTGTGTGTTCGCAAAATTTTGAATCACACATATCGGAATTTAAAAACTACATTTAAAAGAATAAAAGATTTCGGGGTTTCAGTTAAATAGAAGCAAATGTTCTTTTTGCACACCAAGTGTAAAATATCTTGGTCATATACTTACAACAAATGGTTTAGTTCCTGACCCCGAGAAGACGGAAGCTATTTTAAAACGTCAAAGACCACACATTTAAAAACAATTAAGTATCGTTTCTTCAAACTTGTTTCATGGTACCAGCAGATTTATACCAAATTTTGCTGAAGTAGCAAAGCCATTATCACTGCTTACAAAAAAGAACGTAAAGTGGATGTGGGCAAAGAACAGCAAAACGCGTTTGAAAAACTTAAGAACCTTTTAGCATCACCACCAATACTTCAACAAGTAAATGTTGATAAACCATTTTTTACAAATCAGATGCCAGTAGTTATGCTTTGGGAGCTGTGTTGATCCAGGGGGAGAAAGATGAAGAGCACCCCATTGAATATGCGAGCCGCCTTCTACTGCCCGCAGAAAGGAATTACTCAACTACAGAAAGAGAAGCTTTAGCAGTTGTTTGGGGCCGTAAACAAATTCAGAGGCTATATTGAAGGAGCAGAAGTTACCGTCCTGACGGACCATCAACCACTTAAATGGCTTTTGGATTAAAATCACCTACAGGTCGCCTAGCCCGCTGGGCTCTTCAACTACAAACATTTAACATTCAATTTGATTACACACCTGGAAAACGAATATAGTGGCAGATATGCTATCTCGACCACCTTGTGATGATGATAAACATACATTGCTTGTGAATGTAATTCGATTCAAATTGATTTTCCACGTAAAGGTGCAGAAGATTTCCGCAAAGAACAGTTAGAAGACGTTGACATAAAAAAGATTATTGATTCGTTTGAAAAAGACGACGAAAATGTCTCACGTTATACTCAACGCGGCTATGTTATGATTGATGGAGTACTTTATCGTTTTTGTGCTGACAGAGATTCAGAGAACGGTCAGCTTGTTGTGCCTCAAAATATGAGAAGTTACATAATTTCCAAATTTCACGATGACCCGATGTCTGGACATTATGGACTTGACAGAACCATAAATCGCATCACACCTCATTATTATTGGCCTGGTATGAGGAAGGAAATTGGCGAATATTTGAAATCCTGTCTAGCGTGTAAACGTTATAAACCCACAAATCTTAAACCAGCCGGTCTACTACAAACAGTTACCAGCAACAAACGGTTTGAAATAATTGCCATAGATCTTTTTGGCCCTCTTCCAAAAACAAAAGAAGGGTTGCAATGGATTTTAGTGGTTTGAAGATTTATGCAGCAGATGGGTTGAACTATTTTCTATGAGAGAAGCTACAGCAGAAAATTGTGCTTTAATAATTCTTAATGAAATTTTGCTTAGATATGGTATACCAAGACGTATTCACACTGATAATGGTTGCCAATTTATCTCATCAATTATGCAAAAACTTGCCTATTGCCTAGATATTGAGCAATCCTTTACCCCAGTATATCACCCTGAGGCTAACCCCGTGGAGCGTAAAAATAGGGATTTAAAAACTCAGTTGGCAATATCTGTTGGCAAACATCACACTGAATGGAATCTTAAACTCCCGATGATTCGTTTTGCTATGAATAGCGCTAAGTGCGAAAGTACTGGATTCTCAGCGGCATATCTCACTTTTGGAAGAGAATTACGAAGTCCTCTAGAAGCCCACCATGATTTGAAAGCTATAGTGGAAGCAGAAAATTTTATACCCCAAATCACCCCACATCTTATTCGATTGGCAGAAACCCTTAAAGATGCAAAGGAAGCTGAAGAGAAAATGCAGGATCGTAATAAAATATATGCAGATTTAAAAAGAAGACCCCAATTACAACTTAATATTGGCGATAAGGTCTTAGTAAGCACTCACATTCTTAGTAAAGCAAAGGACAATATAACATCAAAATTCGTTCCCAAAAGGGATGGCCCGTACATAATCATATCTAAAAAAAGGTTCATCATGTTACGTCGTGGCATCGGAACAAACAACCCGACATTCCTATTGCTACTCATCACGTATCGGCACTTACACCCTACAGTGGTCCGCAAGCTATGCCTGTATATCCCATGAGAAGTCGTGGTAGACCTAAGAAACAATTAAATGAAACTCAAGCAACTAACACGTATGAAACGCAACAAACTAATTTTAATGTAACACTTGATACACACAATGAAAAACCCATAATGTCAAGAAACTTAAGACCTAGAAAGTAAAATCAAACTATAGTTCTGTCGTATCGCCGGGACGTCTTCAGCAACAGAGGGGGAGGTTGTAACGCCCGTAATATAATTATGTATTTACGTATTTTGTCTTTTATAATTATTGTAATATTGACTTTGCCTTGTTTTATGTTATGTTTGTTTATTGATAATTTATCATTTATATATTTATTTTTTTACATTTAATTTTACTATTTGAATCATTTTATTTTACGATTGATAATTTTTAATCGAATAATAGTTGCAATAATTAAAGATGTTAATAATAATACCTTTAATATGCAACTATGCTGGAAAAGATTATTGTTCTAAACCTGGAACTAAAAAGAGAAAAAGAGAGTTAAATACTATAATTTTTGGCATTGCATAGGCTTGATATTTTGTACAACTAGTTTTAAGATTCATTCGTTGTTTAAATAGAAAAGAATAAAGACTTATTTAAAATTAAGCGGACGTCTTGTCTTTTCTTTCTTAACAAAAAAACACAACAACATACTTTATTTAAAACACAAGTAGACTTAAGGCTCTTGTGGGTTGATAAAGTATTTTATAATCCAATAAAAGGGTGTGGACATAATTGGACTTTTTGTCTGTTGTGGACCCTCCTATTATAATAATTTAATTTAAATCTTAAAAAGGGATCTCCCAGCCGGGTATCATCTCCCTTCAGTACAATATTTTTTTTTTTTTTTTTTTAAATAGTAGAATTTAAAAACAAAATGATGTTGCGTTTAATAATATTAACATTTGAAGAAAAATCTAACAAATTATAAAGATTATTAAAATCATTACACATTCTTATAAACGGATCAGCATCAGCATACATTTGACGATAGAATGGAGTATATAATGGAGTATAATTACGTGTTGATCTTGGAGGAACGAAAAGTACAAAATTTTCTAAGAGGAAATCGGAGCATATATCACCATTAATCAAATTTAATAAAAATGTAACGTTTAGCATTGTCCTTCTACTTTTCAGAGTGGGAAGCTTAACGAGGTTAGTCTGGTTGTATATGAAGGTAGATTATTAATGGTATTAGGGTAGGTGCTTCGTAAGCAGAACAGCAAAAATTGTTTTTGCACTGATTCAATTTTTCCAATTTGAACAATGGATAATGGATCCCAAATCACAGATCCATATTCCAAAATTGGTCTCACAAGCGATGTATATAATTGTTTTGTTACATTGGAATCTGTAAATTCCTTAGCCCATCGTTTTATAAAAGCTAAGGTGCCACGAGCTTTATTAATCGTCAATAAAATATGCCGTTTAAAATCCAATTTTGGGTCTAAGAGAATACCCAAATCTAGAATATTATCTACTAATTCCAACTGAAAACCACCCAAAGAGTAAACACCAAAAGATTCTGTCCTTCTAGAGAAGCGCATATGTTTACATTTTTTAAATTTAGTTCCATAAAATTAGAGCAGCACCATTCGTAAAAACTATTTAAATCCTGCTGAAGATAAATCTGATCGGAATTTTTATTAAAAGCCACGAAAAATTTTAACGTCATCAGCATACATAAGAACGTTTGAAAACTTTATTACCGATGGTAAATCGTTGATAAAAAGAGAAAATAAAATTGGTCCAAGATGGCTACCTTGAGGAACCCCAGATGTTACAATAATATTTTTCGACGTTGTGTTATTAAAATTAACCTTCTGATTTCTGTCTTTTAAGTATGACTTTATCCAGCTTAAACAATTTCCAGCGAAACCCATCATATCTAGTTTTTGAGTAAAAGATTATGGTAACTTTATCAAAAGCTTACTGAAATCAGTGTAAATGACATCAGTGTTTTCGCCTTTAAGGAAACCACGATTTACCAAAGTTGTTAATTGTAATAGGTTAGTTGTTGTTGAGCACCCCTTACGAAAACCATGCTGAAGAGGAGATATTATAGAGGAAATTTGATGACACAGAGAATCAGTTAAACATTTTTCGAATAGCTTTGGAATCGCGCTGAGTTTTGCTATTCCTCTATAATTAATAACATTTGACTTATTTCCAGATTTAAATAATGGAATTAAGAAAGAGTCCTTCCATAATTTTGGGAAATAACCATTTTTAATGGAGATATTAAACATTATGCTCAACGGATACGCCAAAGCATCTGCACAGTTTGATTAAGATGCAACTGGGAACACCATCAGGCCCACAAGTTGTTGAGTTTTTAAATTCTTTTAAATTTTTAACAATTTCATCAGTAGTTATATGAGGAAAAGTTATTAATTGATGTTCTGTAACTGGAAATGGATAATCATTCAAAGTGTCATATTGGGCATTACAATAAGTTGAACCAAAGAAAACAGCAAACATGTCACTTATGACAATATCGTCTCGGGATTCACGATCGAGATACTTCATGACAGTTGGAAATCCAGAAGATTTTCTCTTAGAATTTACAAATTTTGTAAAACGATTTAGGATCTCTTCTTAAATTTATTTTCATATTTTCCAAGTAATTATCATAAAGCTTTGTATTAAGCAAATTATATTCAGCACGCGTAACAGAATATTTGCTATAATCAGTTACTAAGCCAGTTTCTTTATATTTTTTAAAATCGTTTATTCTTTAAATTTTTAGTCTCGATAATTGTTTTGAGTTCCACGGTGGACCAGAATGATTAGCAGGAATATGTTTCGGGATACAATCGTTCATATAATTTAAAATAGTTTTGTAGAATACATCGATCATTGAATCAATAGATGTTGATTTGCCATTAGCGATAGATAATAAATTAAGCCAATTTGTATTATAAAAATAATAATTTAAATCATTATAATTTGCCTTTTAAAAACAAAATACTTTTGAATTATCATTACCAGAGTTTTGTTTAATGGCAAACGGTAAATTCAGACTTAACTCAATAGTGGGATGGTATGGATCTTCCGGTAAGGTTACAGGGTCAGTGCGATTTAATGAATAATCTGTTGGCTCATTGACATACATTAAATCTAGAAGCCTTCCTTGAACGTTGTGAACACCATTGATTTGAAATAGGCATAAGTCTGACAAATTATTAACAACAGCATCATTCCAATCCTTTGAAGTAGATGCCGAATAATAAAACGATTCATTTAAATATGTCCAGGAAATTGAAGGAAGATTAAAATCACCAAATACAAGGATAGAATCATCAGGATTAGCTTTTGACACGATAGATCTAATAGCTTCTACATGAATATCGTAAAGTGGTTGTTCGGAATCAGGAGGAATATAGGAACATGTTACAAACAATTGTTTTTGGCTTAATTTTGATAAGAACGCCAATAAATTCAATATTCGAGGTAAATCAAACTGAATTTCCTCAGATGCAAGTTGACAAGAGACAGCTATTAAAACTCCACCCCCAATTGTTTCAGTTTCTCTATCCAATCTATAAATATTATACTTATTACATAAAATCTCGGCATTAAAAATATTCTTTTTTAACCAGGTTTCAGAAAAAACTATTATATGTTGAGTAAAATCAAAACTATTTTTAAATAAAGTTGATAATTTTGTATTATATGCCACGAACGTTTTGATAAATTACAGATAATTGATCATGAGGATGAATATTTAGTTTTTTGATGCATTTGAGACCGGTAAAGACAAACGACCAGAAGGTAATTGATTGTTTTTATTTTTAAATTCAAATTCTCGTACAAGTGTATACTCAGGCCAAAAATTTGGATCAATAACGATACTAAAGAGGTCAGCAGGCACAGTTATTTTGAATGAAGATATTAATCTTGGCTTAGAAAAATTGAATTTACGTATTTGGAATACAGCATTTTGATTAAGTTTTTGATTTTATGTAAAAATCAATATCACCAGTAGTTGTTTCGGAGACTAACCTGGAAACAAAAACTGATTTATTTGGCAATAAGATCTTAGTGGATTATGAACTTGTGAAGAAGTATTTGAAGCAGAAGAAGTAGAAGCAGAAACAGAAACAGAAACAGGAGCTGATGCAGGAACCGAAGCAGAAATTGAAGAACCCAGAACAGAATTATCATGATGTGAAGAAATGGGAACAGAAAGAGCAGGAACCGAAGAAGCTAAAACTTGAGCATAGTTAGGAGCTACCAACAGTTTGTTCATTATTATTCGATGTATCAGCTAAGTTATTTGAAGGAACTATTGCAGTATTATTAGTAGAATTAGGATATTTTAAAGATGATTGTATAGGGATAATAGGAGTATCGTTAACATTAGTAAGATCATCAGGTTTATCTTTATTTTTTCTCGCAGATTTGCGTCTTTTTGGAGAAGACTGCTGAGGGGATTTTAGAGCCTCAAGAGACTTAAGTCTTTAAAAAGCTTTCCATAGGTAGCAATACGATCAACCAGATCAAGCGCTCCATCTTTAATTGATTGGTAATCAATTATTGTACTTTGGGACAAAGCGGTAAAAAGTTGCACCAAGCGGAACACAATCTGGACAAGTCCATTGTAACAGTTATATTTATTAACAGACTCAGCAGCAGTAACAGGAATGCCACTACATTTAAATGGCAAACTCCATGGCAAATATTGCAACACAGCATTCTCTCATACTCTGCTACGATAGTACAGCCTTTAATTACACAGGTCATTTAAGGGATTTTTAAAATGTTAACCGGGATTCAGGATATAAAAAACAGATGTTTACCCTTCAAAATACATTTTTTTTATTATTGACACAAACCTTATGTGATAGTTATGCCATATGTTGTCCAAATCGACATTATTAACTTGTATACCCCATATTTGTTTTGTACTAAATTTAAGGTAAAAATATTACAAATTTTGTTGATATTACAGTTTTTAGTCTACAAATGTTTAATAGCTATTTTTGCTAATTTTAGCACAGTAAATTGCTATTTTCATTTAACAAAAAATCAACTCGAATATAGCATACATTTTGTAAAGTAAACTGTTAAATTTTTGCAGCTCAAATTTCATTAATATTTAGCAAAACTAAATATGCTCAATTTTAATTTATAACGAGCTTTCAACCTCCGTATATTTACAAAAGTAAAGCAAATCAAACATATTAGCTAGGTTGATACTAGTATTTCGATCTGGCTATAGATCTCATCAGAACCCGAAATTTTAGAAAAGTTGGAGCCTCTATAATAGGCAGAACTTTAACAAAAAACCTATTAATCATTAATTTTGCTCCATTCAAGCACGTGGTTAGGGTCTTTTCCTAACAAGCATCATGACGTTACTAAACTGTGAAGACCAAAAAATGTTCATTTTAGCAGCTTTTTCTGAAACATAATTTTTAACAAGTTGCTAGTAGCTTTTTCGGACATTATTAACTTGTATACCCAATATCCAAATGGAGAAATATTTTAGCAATTTCCAACTAACATTCGGATTCTAAAATAGAAAGGAGTTTTACGGATATCCGAAAATTATATACGATTCGTTGAAACTTGGCACCTATATTTAGATATGATTTTTATGAAGAAAGGGCAAGTTTATCTACAATTTTACCAACAACGTTTATTTATTTCACAATTAATTACAACATATAAAAGTTCCTTTTATAGACACATAATAATAATCCATTCTTAACAAGTGGAAGCATTAAAGTTTAAAGTGCCGAATTTGGGTGTAAAAAGATTAAATTGAGCTGTGCCGAATCCTTGGATATCCTCCATTTCAGTGTCTTCATTAACCAGGGGAAGTGCAAACAATATATAAATCTACATATATTCTTTGTAAAAATAACCTTTTAACCTTTTTAAACTTTTATTTAAAATTGTGTTAATAATTATGTTAAAATAAACTAACTTCGTTGGAGTTTAGCTCGTTTCCTCAGTTTTTCAGGAATTACTTAAATTTTACATATTAATCTTCGAACCGAATATTTGTATTTACAAAAGTAAAACAACCCATCAGTTTAATAACTTTTTTATATATAACATTTTTTGTATATTAACTAAATAATTATATTTTTACAAATGTTTTGTGTTCATACAAAATTTCGTAAAATATACAAATAAAATTTTGCTATTGGAAACGAAATACCATTTGTGTATATTATTATGAGTGTAGTATTAAATGAACTTTTTCTTTTTTATCGTCATATTAATTGTAGGGAATAATACGTCTAATCTGAAGATTTCAAGAAGACCTATGAATGAAACTGATTTTTTAAATTAAATATCTGCAATTGGATTTTTTAAATGGTTTTTTGTGGAAGTAATAAAGTTGGAAGGGTTCCCATGCAAAATTTTTAAAGGTTTGAGAATTAAGAAAAGTTGGTGTACTAAAAATGTAGTTCTGAATTTTACTATTTTTAAAAACTTAAAATTACTAGTTTTAAAATAAACTCAGATTTTAGCTCTAAACTAAATTTGAGCTTATTTAACAAATAATTGGAGATCTGGCTTAACTACAAATTTACATTTTCACATACGGTGTTGTATTTGGATATTTTGGGGATATTTTTTTGATTTGACATCTATAAAAAGTGTCTGGAAATTGTGGTAAATGTGGGCAAATTAAATAAAAAAATTTAACTCTACTACTTTGTTCATCATTTTTACTAATTGCTGATTTTTGGTAATATTTTATGATTTGTTGGGGATAGCGAAAAAAAGTATAGTTCAATTGAAGCTGTCGAATTTTTTTTTGTGGTAATTAGCACCGATTTTCTGTTGAGGCAATTGAAATTTTACTTTCGTGTCTAAATTTCTGATGCTGCAATCGAGCGATTGTTACCACGACTGAAAACCTCAGTTGCTGCCACAGTAACATTTGATAAGCAACAAATTCCGAAGCCACGATTTAGTAAAATTAGTAAAATTCTAAAACTGGCTTAACTTTTTTTGTTTTTTTTTTCAAAACAATTGAGAACGTTTCTAGTGTATTATTTAAAATATTAAAATTTATAAAATTGTTCAAGTTATAGTTTGAGAAAAGAAGTAAAATACTAAAGCAAGATTTACAATTATGGAGTACTCCAGGGGATTCTGCTTCTTTCTTCGCACTTGCACATGTTTTGTATCATAACATCTCTATTTTAGCACACTTTACTCTGCAGAGTGAAATTCTTCTAAGCTTTAAAGTTATTAGCAAAAAAAAACTAAAAAGACAATATTAAAAATGAGCATTTTTAAATTTGAATCTAACAAATGGTAAAGAAGAAAAATTAAAAGGGTTGAAGCTAGGAACTTAAAATTTAAGTTTACGATAGAGCGGGGTTTTTGTGAATTTGTACGGAATGCACAGTTTGTAAATAATTTGGCCATTTTATACTTAGTGGTCCGATTGCAATATATTTTAGAACAGGCATAACTGACCTAATATCGAGCTGAAGTTTTGATTTTGAACCTTCCAAACACACAGGCGGCAGCAATATGACCACCTAAACTAGGAAACTTTTTGCATACAAAATGTTGAGTGCTCGCCATTTTTTTGTCTCTAATTCCTTGTACTTCTGCTAGTAGAGACTAACAAAAAGCATGTTTACATATGTAAGAAATAGTTTCCGAGATATTCCCAAATGAAAAAATTAAAATTCCAAATTTAGTCCGACTTAGGACCAGTTTTTTCCGAATATCGGCACGAAATCGGAGTCAATTCCTTTTAAAAATTTTTGTTAATTTAACTAATAAATTCTTGATTAAATAAAAAAAAAATTAATGCAATATCATGTTCCAATCAAAAACTACACTTAGAATACTATGTAGGTAAAGACCACTGCAATTGTAGTTGAAAACAAATGAAATTTCACTTAAAGAAAGGACGACTTACATTACAGTAAAATTCAACTAACATTGTCATTTGTTTTTTAATGTTCAAAAATGATTAACAATTGTAGTAAAAATGAACCACATGGTAGTAAAAAATAAACAAACATATATTTTTTTTTATTTTTTAATAAAAATAGAAATTAAAAATAGATGTCAAAAAATAGTTTATTGAATACCCTGCTAAAATCGACATATATGTTTCCAAACATGAACTCACATGATTCATAAATGTCCACATGCATCCATACATGTTCATAAACCATTCTTCTATGAAGAATCATAAATGTTCATATGTGAGTCATTCCATGTCAGACCGTACGATTTTGCTAAAAATTGACTTCGAGGTCTCCAATGTCTTTCAAAATTTTAGTACGTATTCTTCATTAAAAAATATTTTACACGCGTTTCTAGAAAAAAAATTAAATCTTTTTTTTTTCAAAAGGTTATGTGCATTTGTAAATCGTCAAAATCGTGTAAGGCAAGGTAAGGTGTAAAATGTTCCGACATGACAACTTTAAACTAATGTTTTTCTAAAACTAGTAAATGGATTTTAAAGTTTAATACCTTATTTTAAAGGTATTTGAACCTTGTTTAAAACATATTTTTTTTTAATTTTTTTTTTTTTGTGAGATTTTATTCGTTCGGTTTGAGATCATGACAAATTTTTCTCTAAATTAACAGAAAAATTATAAATTTTATATGATAATTTACTTGACTATTAGAAAAAAACACAGAAAAAGTTATTAGGCACTACCATGAATGGAATGCATTTCTGACCCACTTTTTTTATTTTTAAAATTTGGTTTTAATTAATTTCTGTTTTCCACCATCTTCGAACAAGTCGAAAAAATCTGAAAAAAATATTTTCCTCCAGCTCAATATAACCTTAATATACCCTGTAAATATCAGAATGGAAGTCTAATGGATTCTATTTTTTTCCGATTTTTTTCCATTGTAGTACCACGAAAAATTACATTTTATATGTGAACATTATATTTTCAAGCGTATTAACGAAAATATTAATGCATGCATGTACGAGTATACATACAAAAACACACGCTAACAAATTCATATTATTCTTGAGCATTATTTATTTTGCTTTTTCTATGTGCCGTTGGAATTTTTTTGTATGTTTTACTTGAAAATGTAATATTTTGTGGTACAACAATGGAAAAAAATCGGGGAAAAATAGAATCAATTCGACTTCCATTCTGAAATTTACAGGTAATATTAAAGTTATATTGAGCTTTAAGAAAATATTTTTTCCAGATTTTTCGGCTTGTTTAAAGATGGTAGAAAACAGAAATTAAATAAAAAAAGCTAATTTTAAAAATAAAAAAAATATTTTTGTCTTTTGTTTTATTGAGCTAAAGATCCTTTATTTTATAATTATAATTATTTATTTCCAATATTTCGTCTTCGCTTTGGAAGACTTCTTCAGGGAAAATTTTTTTATAATTAAAAAACTTAAAAATAATAATTACAAAAAAGGCGGGAAATAAAATATTTTCTAATGTCAAATTAAAAATTAACCCAGAAAACAAAGTATAAATAATTGAAATATTATAACATAGCAAACAATTTTAAATTAATAGTTTCTTAAAATCTAAATGAGAATTATAATAATTTTATTATTTCCTATTGACTAAATGTCTGTAATTCTGTGCAATATTGGATGTGTCTGTTTTATAGTTAATCCTTTGTGTTGATGGTACTTTTATGATCTGTAACATTTCTAATGTATATATTCGTTTATAATTGCTTTCTGTGTTTAAAATTGATGTGTTATCAAAATCTGGATAATGATTGGAGTTGCTGCAGTGTAATGATAATGCTGTTTTTTGCGTAGATGTGGTTTTATTGTATTTTTGATCGGATTTATGACCTGCTATTCTAGTTTTCAGTTTATTCTTTGTGGTGCCTACGTATACTTTAGTGCAATTTTCTGTGTCATTACCCCCACATGGTATCTTACAAACTAAATTGGACATATCAAATTTACTTATTTTATCTTTTGTCTTGCTAAATAGTGAACCTAATGTGTTATATGTTCTATGTGCTACTAAGTATTTCTTATCATCGAAAATTTGGATTTTTCTAATCTTTCAGATATAAGACGAACATAAGTTAAAGATTTATAAATTTTGGGTTCCGCAACCCTTATCGTATTAACATTATTCCGGTTTTTAAATTGTCTTATTAATTTGCAGCTTAAATGTATTGGGTACTTATTATCCTTCAAAATATCCTTAATTTTTCTTATATTAGTTTCATGAAATTCTACATCGCTTATTCTTAATACTCTGTCAATTAGATTTTTCGCAGTATTAATTATTATTCTCTTGGGGTGTTTTGAATGGTAGTTTATAATTCTACTAGAAGCTGTTAGTTTTTGATACCAATCTATTTTTAAGATGTTATTCCTTCTCATTATCAATGTATCTAAATAGGGAATTTTAGAGTTACACTCTTCTTCTATCGTAAATTTTATATCTTCATGAAAAGAATGAAATGTTGACAAAATATTATTAACTGAATTAAAGTGAATATACAGAACAAATCATCAACGTATTTTGTAATTATTTTTTGTTTTACATCTAATTTCTCAATACAAGAATCTAATAATTCTTCCATTACTATGTCAGCCACAATCGGAGAAGCTGGAGATCCCATTGGAAGACCCTTTCGTTGTAAATATATTCTATTATCATATTTAAAATATCTGTTATCTCCTATACAAAATTTCAAGATGCGTAAGAAAATGTCCTTCCCAATTTTCGTGTATTCTTTTATAATATTCCATTTGCCCTCAATAATATCTAATGCTTTATCTACTGGAATACTAGGAAACAAAGATACAACGTCAAGTGAAATAAGTTTTTCATCATCTTGTATCTTTAAGTTCCTTATCTTTTCTCTAAATTCTAAAGAATCCTTTACATTGTATTTAGAGTTCTCAGTTACTTTCTTCAGAATACTAGTAACATATCTACAAAGTTCATAAGATGGGGAATTTACAAAAGAACAAATTGGTCTCAAGGGAAATGTTCTTTATGAATTTTAGGAACCCCATACAATCTAGGTGCTGTAGGTATATTAGTCCTAAATCTGTTCCTTTCTAATGGCGTGATAATCTTCAACTTAAAGAGGTCCTCAACCAAACTATTGTTCGTTGTCTGTAATCTGCTAGTAGGATTTGAAAAACAAGTTCTTCTGGGTAGCGGCCTTCAGCGCTCTTAGAGTTTTTTTTTTCCTCCCTAGAACGCGGCAGGCGGCTTCGAAAAATAAAGTTTTTTCTACGTGCGACACAAAAGACATTATGTCTTATGACATTTCAAAAAAAAAAAAAATTATAATTTTGGGCTATGACGCCCAAAAAAAATGTCTTTTCAAAATAAAATGCCAAAGCACCCAAAAAAAAGTTTTGGATTTTCTGTCATTGATTTGGTCGTTATAACATATTAACACCCACAATTTTGGGGGATATGCGGACATTTGGGCAATATGTCATTTGGGTTTTGGGCAATACGACTTTGGGGAATATAACGATACGTCCTTACTTCATTTGTGTAGCATGGACTATTTTTGGGAGTTATTCATTTTTATATTGCATAGAGTCAAAACATTAGTATAAAAGTTGTCATGTCGAAAGATTTTTCGCGATTTTTGACGATTTTCAAATGCCCATAACCTTTTCAAAAAAAATTTCTGGAAACACGGGTAAACTATTTATTAATGTTTAATGCGTCTGGCAAATTTAAAGTAAATCGGAAGAGGTTTTGTAAAAAAGATGTTCGGCCTGACATGGAATAACTCATGTGTGCATTAACAACAATTAATGTAATATATAACCATCTATGTCTTAAAAGCCATTTAGTCAAACAAAGAGTGTAATATTAATAATTTTTATACCGTATTAATTTATAATTGAAACTTGATACTTTTAACAAAATTGATTGCCAGAAATTGAAACATTTTCTGTCAAACTGATTTTTCTAATACATATGTAGATCAATTCGAGTATTGGATAATCAATAACAATGATGATTACTTTTTATTTTGACATCTAGAACTAAAATTTAAAATAATACCATATTACATATATTTTTAAACAAAAAAAAATTAACATTGACTGTCAATGGAATTTCGGTTACTTCCGCTATTTAAAAAATAATAATAAAGAACTACTACTGTCAAAAAGTTTTCAAGACCAAACAGCTGTGCTATATAAAACAATATAAACCAAATGGAAAGAGCTTTTCTAAGAAAGCTTATTTCTCAAACAAAAATAACTGGAATATAAACAAAATTATGCATGCTTTCACACACTCTCTTTCTTTTGTCTCTTTATTTCTAGCTCTCCCAAGAGGAAACTATTAAATTAACAGCAGCACAACAAAACAAAATACAACTTTTACTAGGTGAAGGCATTTCAGACAATTGAAAAAAGGGCACAAGTGTCAGTGGAAAAATAATACAATAACAAAAAAAAAATCACGTACAACATACATATATAACAAAAAAAAAAAAAAACATTCTATGGATATACATCGAAAAATGTGAAACAAATGTGCGTTTTTTTTCGGCTTTCGTAAACTGGAGAATTAATGTTGTTTTTGTTTTGCTGCTTCTTCTTTATTTAAACGAGAGTTTTTCTGTGAAATGCTTTTTTGGGGGGGATAAGGAAAAACTATTCTTCATTTCATGTGATTTGTATATCTGCTATGGGGAAAAAACAAAATTTTCATTCAAGTTGGAGCTTCATAACGTAACGGTTGGATTGTGTTTGTGTAAACGGTTGAATTGTTATAAAAAGAAATAAGATTTATAAATAAAATTACAAGCGAGGAGTTATTTAAACAAAGTTAATTTGTAAGAAAAATATACAAAAAAAAAAAAAATATAAAAAATCAATGAAATATTTATAGCTTAAAAATTACAAGCAGAAAATTGTTTTGTGTTTAAAATTAAAATTATACATAAAAATTGGTGTTTTCGCATTAAACAAAAAAAAAAAAAATCTAATAAAAAAAAAAGTTTTTAAGTATAAAGAAACAATATTTAATAATAACTAAAATTTTTATAAATTGTGTGCTTAATATCTTTTAAATTTTATTTTACCAAACACAAAACTATTTTCTATTCATAAATTATCACCAGAAAAAAAAAACAAAGTTCTTCATAAAAAATTTTGTAAAACATTGTTTCAAAATATTCATAAATTATTAAGAAAAAAAAAAACATCTCTATTTGTTCCTGTTCAAGAAAAAAGTGACGTTTATATACCTCCAGCAAGTGTATTGGCCTCCCAATATTTTTTCCATTTAATATATTTTATTTGTTCTCTTTTTTGCTCTCACCCGAAAAATTAGTATAAAATTAAACTCTTTATAATATTACAAAAAAAGAGATGTTCTTCCTAACACTCTTTATAAACAAAACATAAAATTATTGTGTCAAGTTCTCTCATCACCATATAACAGGGTTGCCAAGTTTATTATTGCTAGTGCATTGAAATGGCATTCATTGTTGTCGATCTTCTCTTAAAACAAAGAAAGTTTTCCTTAACCCCCTAATGTACCAAAATTCTTTAAGGAAGCATAAGTTTTTTAAAATTTTAAATATAATAGTACTAAAACTTTTTACTTGTGTTCAAATAGAAAGCAAAACTGAAGTTTAGGAATCTGAGATCTCTTTGTAATACTTCGTTTTGCTAAATTTATCGTTAGAAATGAGAAAGCTGCTCTGAAAAAGTGTTTTTGTATGCATACAACAAATGCATGAAATGGTTTAAGTTCAATTTTAATAAAAAATAAATAAATAATAAAAAAGTTACCCAGTGCGACATAAAATTTCAGGTGTCATTTTATTTAGCTCGGATTTGACTTTTATGACATCCGGAAATGTATATTTATTTTACTGAAGTTACCTCGTATTCATATATTTCTTATTATGAGTCTTTTTTTTCATACAATCTTTGTTTTCAACACCCTATTTTGTGATGTAAGACACAGTGGGGTGTTGCAGAAATATTTTGGAAATGATTTAGAAATGTTTTACTACTAGGTCTGATTGTCATTAAACTTTATATATAAGACCCACGAGATACGTCGGGCGCTTACCAATTAGACTCCAAAGTAGGGCAATTAGACTCCAAAATAACGCACATTGGGTATTCAAAAACTTTGAGAACATGTCATGCATATAACGATTTTGAAAATCGGATGATAAATATAACATTATCATCCGATTTTCAAAATCGTTATATTAGCTAGGCTGCTGCTAGTATCTCGATCTGGCTAAGCTACCTTTAATGTATTTTTGCTATAACCTGGTACGGTTTTTTGCCAATGGAAAGGACAATCAAGTCGTTTTGTCTCCCGGTTGAAAGTTTCTCAGAAATTAGTGTTTATAATTTTCTGAATGACTACTACATATAGTTATATGCATTTTCTTAAAATGATATTGTCCAGTTGGTTATTATTCTCTCCCAGACCCCGCCGAATTCGAAATATTTACTCAAATTTTAAATTTAACCAATTTTTTCTTTAAGTGCTCCACCGGAATTACAAATTAAAAAAATTGCATTTGTAATATAGATTTTCTATTAAAAATTCTAAAAATATCATAACATCAATTGAAAGTCAGAAATTCTTATCAGTTAATGTGTTATAATTTTCGCTTGGAATTTTGTGAATATAAATTTAATTTTTCTAAGTTTCAGTGGAAATTTCAAACGAGAGTTCTTAACTTAAATTTATTTTTCTGAATTTTTAAACAAAACTAATATCAATTGAAATTTACGAATTTCAATTTGAAATTCTGAGTTTTAATTGATATATTCTAAATTGCAGTTGCAAAAATATTGGTGTTTAAAAATAATTTATTAAAAATAAATTCTCGTCAGTGGCTGTAGCCTTTATTGTGTTGGAAGCTACCTAAGAAAATTGTTCATTTCATAAAAATTTATGAATTTGCTGTATCATATTTATAAAGCGTCTCATAACATTGATGGAAAAGCTATGAAACTTCATCATATTTATGAAACATTTCATACATATGAAGCTTGTCATCAATATAAACTGTTATGAAACAGTTTCATCATATTTATGAAGTGTTACATTGTACGAAAATCAATGAAGTTTTTCATCATATTTATGAATTTTTTCATAAATATAATGAAGATTTTTAATTGGGTGTAGCTACAGCTTAACCCTTTGACGACCAAACTTAAACCGCTGAATATTTTTTAACGAAACTTAGTGGTGACTAGTGTCTATGACTAAAAATAAATTCGGATAAATATAGTACTGAAGATAAATAATTAATGGACTGTCGCTCCTTAATGGGTTAAGATTTTGTGTAAGTTTTAATTTTGTATTTTGCTATAAGTTATGCCTTATCCAAAAATAATAACCATTTTTGTATTATCTTAAAATATAAAAAACTAAAAACAAAACAAAAACGTAAAAAAATCTTAAAAAAATAACAAAAAACTAATTTTTTGACTTTGGGTTGAACTCAAAACCCACATTTTTTTATTGTCTATCCCAATAAATTTCGTTACACTCCTGCTGCAGGTTTTCCTAAAGTGGCAAAAAGCAAAAAAAAAAATCGTCGTCAAAGAATTAATATTATATTTCAATACGACACGATTATTTACAATAGTCTATTGCAAAATCTTGAATTCACATTTTCACAAATATTTAAAAAAAAAATCACATTTAATTTTGAATTGTCAGCTTTGCGATCATAATTAAAATGTTACTATTATAAATAGAACACAATAATTGTAAATAAATATAAGATACAGATGAAAAAAAATCTTGTGAGGTTCAGCTCTAGAGTGAGTGTCCCACTTTCGACCTCTGCGACTAGGTCATCATCAGCCTCATTCTAATCCACCACCCACATTAAATTTATGGTTTGATCAATAAAAAATTAAATGCAATTTTAAGAGATCAACAATACAAACAATAAAGACATCTCTGCAAATATCTACTCGGGCTTAGAAAACAATTTGAAATTTCTTGTTTTAGCGTAAGAATTTCCAACATCCTGTCTAAGCAGATGTCTACTCGGGATTAGGAAAACACATACAAATTTGGAATCACTGTGCACCACAATTTAAAGTTTTGTCCAGGCCACCAAGTGGGTGAAACATTGATTATTGAATTTGGGAATGATAGAAATGAGCACATTCTTCAGGAAACCGATTTCGTTTTAACGCGACTTACAAGTATAAGCCTTTTCCCCAAATTACTCGGATTTTCTTGCATTTATAGCAAAAAAAAATATCCACGTTTTTGAAGCGAATACAACGAAACAACGCTGTTTTCAACCAGGCGCTGTTTTTGTGGAACTTGACTCCCTCAAAATATGTGGGTCTGCCCGAGGTGGTCCTGCCCGAGGTGACAACGGCAGCGGTGACGGATGTTTTTATATATGTGTGTGTGCGAAAAACTGTGTGGATACAATGAAAAAGCTGATTTGATCGAATACTTGATATAGCATTGAATTAAAAAATATACCGTAGCACTTTCAGTAAATAACGCTGCGCTTATAAAAAGTAGTGATTTCATGGGTTTCAGTAAAATCATATATCATGTTTACATTATTACGATTAAAAGTATTAATATAAATATTAGAGTTAATTTTGAAAAATAGATTTTTGGATATTATCACTTTCTAGAAGGTTTTTGTATCAATAAAATAATGGCGTATTTTTTTTTTTTAATTCCAACTCCCTCCCGTGCCTATAAGCGACTCAAATCCAATAAATTATTATATAAACCAATAAATTATTTGTATTCACTAAAAAATTAAATTTTTAAACTTTAATAACTTTTGAACGGGTAACTACAAAATTAAAATTTTTGGACCATTTTTCTCAGATGTAAGTATTTTTTCATTGTAAACAAAACAATTTAACAAAAAAAAAAATATTTTAATTTTTTTTTTTTAAATATTTTTTTGGACCACTCTAATTATGCATTCTGTCCAAAACTAAAAAAAAGCCTATGGGCCTAAGTTTTCCCGTAGAATCGAATACTGAAGTACGATTTGACATATATTTAGCCGTTTTTGTTGTATGGGAAAAGCGACCCAAAATCCGCGATTTGAGTCGCCTATAGGCACGGGAAGGAGTTGGAATTAAAAAAAAAAAAATACGCCATTATTTTTATTGATACAAAAACCTTCTAAAAAGTGATAATATCCAGAAATCAAAATAAAAAAAAAAAAATTGAAAACGAACTCTAATAAATATACATAATTTATTTTGCATAAAATAAATTATGTATATTCATATTTGTTGTTAAAATTTTTGACATATAATTATTTTATTTTTTTCCGCTCCACTTGCTAGCTCTTCAGACACCGTTAAATGACTAATTGTGTTTATATTTCATACTCGAAAACACCAAACACAATCGGAAATCACTCGCGAAAATTTTGAAACTTTCTGCATTACAACCTGCATGCTTATAAGAAATTGCGGTAAGCTGCTTACAACCTGCATCCTTGTTAGGGAAAACAGTAAGCTCAAAATGTTTGTTTATTTATTTTTATACGAAAAGTATTCGTTTCTTTTGCTGCCTCTCAATATCATGTAATAGTAAGCACTTACATTAGCGCATTTGTTTATCCTGCTTCGAAAAACATGAAAATTGTTTACTGGGAAAACAGGATTATAACAAATTTGGACTCATTTTAGTTAAAATTTTATTTACAAAAAAATAAAAAAGTCATCAGTTATTTTATATAATTATTTTTGCTGTTAAAATTATATTTTTTAGAGATTAAAGGTATTTCAAAACATTTAGTTGATTCCGAAATATAAATCTTACTTTCCATTCCTAATGTATGTGCAGATATTACCACAGACTAAACAGACCCGACACAAGTGACAGATGCAAAAAAATTGTTTATAAAAACCGTATTTTTTTAAATAACCTTTTTTCTGAATGCCGTGTGTGAACGTGTAAGAACGTTTAATTGCCCATTAGTTACTATAGACACTATATTGTATATATATTTGTTTCATTCTAACACGATATTTCGAAGTCTTGATATCGACAGTATTTTTGAGAAAATTTTTCAGTGCTGCCAGACTTAACATTTTTGTGTCCGGTCTAGTTAGTTTATGATATTACCTCACTTAATATATAAAGACCGCCAAAATGTGGAATCCTTTTACGAAAATATGGCACCACTAAAGAGAGTATTAGAGAAATGCAATTAAATTAAATTAAATTAAGTTTTAATTTAGTGCTGGATTTCTCTGCGTTTTTTTGTTGTCAAATCATCATATAAAAAAAACGCCGCCGCAGCCGTAAGGTTGTATCCTCTACTCTTATGCTTAAAATAAAATCTTTAAAACTACAAATTCATAAAAATCTATTTAACAGTATCCTTTCAAACGTCTCGCTTAACAATACGTGGTCTCTTTTCTAAAATAAAACAAGTGAAACTTTTCAAATGACACAGACAACAATTAAAAAATATAAAAATTTATTTTCCGTGTGATTTAGAATGAAATATAATTTAACAAAAGAGAAATAACAAAAAAGAGAACTTACAATTTAATTAACATAAAATAGAAATAAAAATTTCCTTAATGCTGTTGGGTAAAGAGATGTAACGTCACTAAAATTCTAAACATAGTTAAATTTAATTATATGAATTTTTAATGTAAAACTGTGTCAGTGTGTGAGTATATGTCAGCTATGGCATATTAAAGTTTACTTGTTGTGTGTGTGTGTTTTATAATTTTATTATCTATGTTTATATTCTACTTTCAGCATGACTTTGTGTATAAACAATTAAATGCATTTAACAATTATTTACACAAAAACAATACCAAAAGTCTATATCTATTGATCACTGCTGCTGTATATTAGAAAAGTAAATTTGAAATTTGTATTTCAATTTTATTTATGTTTTTTTCTAATTTATTTATATCAAAACACACACAAAATCCCAATTGAAATTACATTGTGTGCAGTGGTTCGGTGATACCAAGTGTTTTAATTGAAAATTCTTTTTATCGACATTTATAAATTACAAATTAATTTCGTTTACTTGCAACAAATGCCGTAAAAACATACAGGCAAAGGAGAATTGTTCATTGTAAATATTTAAAATCTGCTCTTGTATGGCTGGATGTTACAGGTAAGTCTGTGTTAGTATGTGTAGTAAAACTAAACTAGTGGGTTAAACTAAAGTCCTTTTGAATTTTATATTAAAAAAAAAAAATGCCGTTAATAAATAATTTGGTTATATATATATTACATATATTCTTCGGTTTACATGATTCTTTATTATACGATTGTTTTTGGAACTTTTTAGAGAATACACTCATAGAAATAAAATTGTAGAATTAGCAGAAAAAAAGCTGCTAAAATTTATTTACTAATTATTTTGAGAAAAAAACTTCTAAAATTTTGAGTTTTTTTTTTTTTTTTGCTAAATATTAGTCAAATAAGAATAACAAATAATCAAACATAATACTGTTAAATTAAAGAATCATCGCTGTTTCGAACGTGGCTTAACTTGCTAAGAGCTGATGCTACGAATCATAGCCTGATGTATAGCTGTGGGTTTAAAACTCACTACGACACAAAGTAAACATTTTTCATATAGAGCACTTTAACAATATAAAATACTTTGTTCAATTGGCATATAAATTAACTACTGATGAGTCCTTGGATGGGACGAAACTGCGGTAGTCGGAAAGATTTTCTTCTAATTAAGAAATTTATTCCGTAATTAATTATAATAAAATTAATTATGATTGTCATTAATATGGCTACAAACAATTTACGCTATAAAAAATAGTTGCTTGAGCAGAAACATTTGCTAAATATTTGTAGACAAAAAAAAACAGCAATAATCCTTGACCAGAGGAATGAAGGCGACTACAATACCCGAATCTTAATTGTGCCAACACCACACTTGTTTTCTCTCTTCTTCTGTCATGGGTGGAAGACGGCCTCAAAACACGACGTTATTCCGGTAGCTAGTTAAGGTTGAGCTCTCCGTGTCCGTGTGAATGTTGTTCAGAGCTGCTCTGCATGAGGTCGGGTCCAGCTGTTCCGTATCATACCTCCTGATTTCATTCTCATAACATTGAAGGTCTCTTCTGGCATGTCTCGGGTGGAGGGGTTTATTTCCGTTAGGTGGTGGTTCTTATGTCCCATCCCCTCCTTCACTGGAAGGATCTTTCTCGTGAAGATGGTGTTCCGAGGTCATCTAAAGGCAGCCCGTCACTGATCGTGGGGCATCGTTCTGGCAGCTCTGAAGCTTTCCTCCCCTGCTTATAGCTCCCGTTTGGGTCCACACTGGCGCAGCATAGTTTGCCACTGACCGGCCAATTGCCTTATATGTAGCCAACAAGGTTTCTTGTTACTTACCCCAATTGCTGCCGGATAGCGACTTAAGGGCTTTGTTTCTACTGAGCAACTTGCGGCAAGTTGCAGTGACGTACTCTGCCGACGTGTTCTTACTATCGAACGTTACCGAAATGGTTTTGGGGGAAGTTTCCTGTCGAAATTTTGACAACATCGACTATAACATCCAGTTCCAGTTATACTTGAGTCGCCCAAGAAACCAAGAACGTATTCCATTTTTACAGCCTTAAGGTAGTTTTACTATTTTCAACCGTTTTTTAATTATGGGTAAAATTAAAAGTTAAGAAGATTATGTAATGCAGACAAAAATATTTTTGATTTACTCGTTATAAATTAAAAATAACACTAAAATAATCTCGATGCATATAAAAACAAATACTAATAAAGCTGTAAAAAATATGTTTTTTTTAGTTTTCGTATTCTAAAATATGTTTAATTTTTTATTAAAAAAAATGCTAACTAAGCATTTAGATTTTTGTTTTCTAAATTTAAAATGTTAAAAAGAAAAAAATTCTACAGTAACAGCTGTACTAACAGTTT
>JAEKOY010000327.1:0-26457 GCA_021234595.1 Delia radicum
GTGTTGTTGAGATGGCAACCCAGAAATGAGTGAATATATTTGTATTTGTATTTATAACTTATTAGTTTATTTTGTATTAGTTACATTTACTCGTATTCATATTTGTTTCAATGTAAATGTATTTTTTGTATACCAAGAATACCAGAAAAAAATGTAGCGGTTCTTGCCTTTTGTCTTGTACATTAAAAGATATTCATTTTTATAATCACGCCATTCTGTGCCAGACTTAAAAGCAAAAACCATGTAAGTAAACGTATTAATATTTGTAAAATTTAATGTGAAATAATTGTATTTTAATTTAGAGAATAAACAACATTTCATCAACATCAATTTCACTAACAATATAATTTAATAAATATTGTAAAAACAATTTGGAAACATCTTTGTTTGGTGAATCGTTTATTCAGGCTTTCGGCACGGGATCTTTTCATTGTGGCAGTCAGCCACAAATTTTATTCTATGGTTTGAGTATACAGCCAATTTGTGATCGTTTTTAAATATTTGGGTAAGCCACTAAGTAAATGTCTAAAGAAACAACTCCCAGGAGAAAAAGTGATAGAAAAAATAAGGGTGTTCCACCAATCAAATATAATTCCTTTGAGTTATCAATGCCGGTAGAAAGAACACCAACGCAGTCACCGCTGCAGTCGCCGCCGCGAAATCAAACTGCAGCACATAAGGATGCTGAGTTAACTGGTACTTCACAGCAAATTTCAAATGAGGTAAATGCATTACCTGAAAATTTCGAGAAGAAAATTGAGGATATGCGTAGTGAATTCAACCGGCAGCTGCAAGCTATGCAAGCTTTAATGTTATCGAATAGTGAACAGATGAAAACTAATATACAAGAGTTGAGAAACGAATTGAGACAACAGCCACATCTACAAATGTCTGCCGAGAAAATAGCCCAGCTGCCACAGCAATCAGCTCTGCCGCTACTGCCACCAGCTCTGTCGCTACCAGCCATGCCGCCACAGCAAATACCTCTGCCGCCACGTCAGCCAGCACTGCCGCCACAGCAACAGCTCTGTCTTTACCGCCACCAGCACTGCCGCCACAGCAAACAGCTCTGTCTTTACCGCCACCAGCACTGCCGCCACAGCAAACAGCTCTGTCTTTACCGCCACCAGCACTTCTGCCACAGCAATCAGTCCCGCCGCTTTTGCCATCAACCTCTGCCGCCACGCATACTTTAGCCGACGTCAACTATTCTGCCGCCACGCATACTTTAGCCGATGTCAACCATTCTGCCGCCACGCATTATTTAGCCGACGTCAACCATTCTGCCGCCACGCATAATTTAGCCGACGTCAACTATTCTGCCGCCACGCATACTTTAGCCGATGTCAACCATTCTGCCGCCACGCATACTTTAGCCGACGTCAACCATTTTGCCGCCACGCATACTTTAGCCGACGTCAACAATTCTGCCGCCACGCTGCCAAGCGTATTTTCTGCTAATGCCAACAGCGAAATTCGAGGTTTGTCAAATAAGAAAATTTACCCTCTTCTCCCCTTTTCAGGTCAACCGGAGCAATGGCAAACATTTATAGAAACATACGAAAGTACTACAAAGGAATTTCAGTACACCAATCTACACAACATCATGCGAATTCGAGACGCATTGAGTGGTCGTGCCAAAGACACCGTCGAGGCTCTGTTGTCAAATTCTGCTAACGTGGCTGCCATTATAGAAAATTTAGAACAGAATTATGGCCGACCCGAGCAACTTATTAAAAGTCAAATTGAAAAGGTTCGTACGATATCGCCTGTTACCGAAGGTGATTTAGAAGCACTTATCGTTTTCGCAAATAAAATTACGAACATGTCAACGTTCCTTCAAAACGCCAAAGGAGCACACCACTTATCAAACCCTATGCTGTTAAATGAGCTCGTGGTCAAATTGCCGATATGCCGTCAAATGCAGTGGGCTGAAAAGCGTTTAACACTTGCGGATGCCCCAACGATTGTACATTTTAGCCAGTGGTTAAATGAACTTCGAAAAATCGCCAGTACAGTATCTGATTCAATGTCATCAACGTCGGAAAGTTCGTACGCAGCCAAAAAAACAAAAACACCCGATAACAACAGCAGCATTAGAGGGACGTAGGCGGGTAAATGTGGGTATAGCTACAAAAACATGTGGTGTGTGCGAAAATAAGTGTACTTCAATAGATCAGTGTCGCTTGTTTTCTACAAATGTCATGTGAGGAACGCTGGAAAAAGGTGAAACAAATTAAAATATGTTTTTCGTGTTTAAAATTAGGCCATAGAGCAGCATCGTGTTTTACCAAAAAGAAGTGCGGGGTAAACGGTTGTAATAGGATACATCATCGTCTTTTGCATGACACACTAGTAATACGGTTGCCCGAAATACATCTTCAAATGATTTAGTGCCATTAAATCCCTCAAGTACAACAGGAAGAAATTGCCATTTAAAAGAAGGTCGCAACATGAGCGAAAGTGTACTTTTCAAATTATGCCAGTGAAACTTTATGGAAAATCAACAGAAATTACCATCTATGCCTTTATCGATTCTGGGTCAAATACAACAATGATTGACAGCAAACTTGCGAAAAAGCTTCTTATTTCGGGAAAAAGGGATCAATTGGAATTAAAGTGGTTCAGAGATTACACTGTTTGTGAGCCATCTGAAATGATAAACGTTACAATTAGTGGCGTACAAGAAGATGCTGAAAAATTTTGCATTTCGAAGGTATTTACTTCTACAGATATATCCCTGCCCTATCAAAGTTTCAGCCGTGGGAGTACAAAAATACGTATATAAATAATTTACCAATTTTCGAATATAAAAATGTTCAGCCTGAAATGATAATAAGTTTAGCGCATGCTTTCCTCACCGTTCCCATTGAAATACCAAAAATGTCCCTTGTTACGGATCCCATCGCATTGAAAACGCGCTTAGGCTGGATGGTGTATGGCCCCAGCAATCAACATAGCAGCAGCCAGCTGCGTCACGCCTTTCATGCGAAAAGAGTAGAAGAAAATAAAGAGATGGAAGAGTTACTGACGTCATATTTTGGCATGGAGACATTCGGGGTAAAACTGAATACTAAAACCATCATTGCCAAGGAAGATACTAGAGCTTTAAATATTTTAAATCAGTCAACAAAAAAGGTTAGTGATCGTTTTGTGACTCAATTATTGTGGAAAGAAGATTTTAGTGGGTTTCCTGAAAGTTTTGACATGGCATATAAGCGCCTCCAGAGTGTTGAAAGAAAAATGAAAAGTGACCCAGAATATGCCATGCAGTATAAGCAAAAAATAAATGATTATATTGCCAAAGGGTATGCCCGCCGTCTAAATACAATAGAAAAAGATACCCCATCCATAAAATCATTTTATTTACCCCATTTTGCCGTACACAACCCAAATAAAAATGGATTACGCCTAGTTTTCGATGCAGCAGCTGAGGTCAAAAATATGTCGCTCAATAAAGCATTAATTGCAGGCCCAGATCTAAATCAACCACTGATTTCAATTTTATTTAAATTTCGCCAAGCTCCATATGCTGTGTGTGGGGACATCGCCGAAATGTTTCACCAAATTGGAGTAGCCGAAGAGGACCAAGCCAGCCTTAAATTTCTGTGGAGAGACGGAGACATCGTAAGCCTGCCGACGTATTTGTGATGCAACGCCTAATCTTTGGTGCAAACCTGCTCGCCCACGATAGCACAATTTATTAAAAATATGAACGCCAAGCTGTTTGAACATCAATATCCAAGGGCAGTAAAAGGCATCATTGAACGGCACTATGTTGACGATTACGTCGATTGCTTCAACACCGAAGAAGAGGCAGCCAAGGTCGTTAAGGGAAATTATTAATATACATAAAATGCGGGATTTATTTTAAGAAATATTGTGTCCAATTCAGATTACGTGAAGAAACAATGTGGCAACGCCGTCAGCTGTGTAAAATCAGTAAAATTGGGAAGGCGATATTGATCGCGTACTTGGTATGAATTGGTCTACAAAACAAGATCATTTCATTTTTTGATTTAAAGCTTCATCGCGTGCCAAAACCAATTTTAAATTTGGAAAAAATTCCCACAAAACGGGAATTGTTAAGCCTAACAATGTCGGTGTTTGACCCATTTGGTTTTTTGGGTAATTTTATGATTTCGGTAAAATTATTAATGCAGTCAACATGGAAGCTGGGTCTACATTGGGATCAACAGCTGCCAGAAAATTTGTCACGCCTGTGGGGTATGTGGTTGAAGGAATTACCTAAAGTAAAACAATTCGAAGTACCCCGTTGCCTACATTGACACGTTCGAGATGGCAGAACTACAGTTACACTTGTTTGCGGATGCAAGCGAAGAAGCACTGGCAGTAGTGGCATATTGGCGAGCGGAAATCAATGGTAAAGTTCACCTGTCATTTGTTTGCGCAAAAAACTAGTTGCGCTCCAACACGTCACCATACTATTCCTAAACTCGAGCTACAGGCTGCTACAATGGCAGTGCGGCTCAAGAACACCATCGTTGAGTGCCCACACCCGTTCATATTAATCAATTTTTCTTTTGGAGCGACTCTACAACTACAATAAGGTGGATTCGGGTGACCACACTAAATATAAGCAGTACGTAGCCAACCGAGTAGCTGAAATTACGGAAAGCAGCGACATTGCAGACTGGCGTTGGTGCCCGGGTGAGCTCAACCCTGCTGATGACGGAACGCGAGCCAAGTTTCCTTCCAAACTACGAGCCGAAAGGTAGATGGGTTAGTGGACCGCCGTTCTTGTTAAATTGTAAAGCCGAATGGCCAGACGAGGCCAAGCTAAACGAAAAATCTGACAGCTGTTCCGATGAATTGCGCACCAAGCGAGTGCTTTTGCATATGGCGCAAGTAAGTAGTATTGAAAATATAATTGCACGTTTTTCCAATTATAGTAGGCTCAGACGCACCATAGGTTGGGTCCTACGCTACATAGCGAACCTTTTGAGAAAAAGTCAAACATGAGGAGCCCCTCAAAGGAGAACTTTCTGCTGATGAAGAAAAGAAAGCTGAACTACTTCTTGTCCGCCACGCACAAAAAACTGCCTTTTCAAATGACTACGCGATTCTAAAACACAAGGAACTATTTCAAAATTTAGTCAGCTGTTATCACTTAAACCCATACATGGATTCTAAAGACATAATACAGGCCAGTGGTCGTATACAAAACGCAGTCTTCAAAGCTGTTGAATCATGTCGCCCAGTCATTTTGCCAAAACAGCACAAACTTACACGTTTAATTGTCAGTTGGTACCATAGCCGATTTTGCCACATAAATAGAGCCGTAGTAATCAACGAAATACGCCGTCATTTTTGGATACCATCAATTCGAGAGCTTATGAAGAGTGTGGAGTCAGGGTGTCAGCTCTGTAAGATACGAAAAGCCAAACCATTTCAGCCTCAATGGGTGTGTTGCCTGTCGATAGGGTGACGGCATTTGTGCGACCTTTTTCATACACAGGCGTGGACTTTTTTGGCCCTCTAACAGTCACTATTGGTCGAAGACACGAAAACGATGGGTGGCCCTATTTACATGTCTTTCTGTCCGGGCTGTGCATCTGGAGCTTGCAACCGATATGTCGAGTGATTCATTCATCTTATGCTTGCGGAATTTTATGAATAGGCGTGGGGGTGCCAATACAAATACGTAGCGACAACGGTACCAACTTTGTTGGTGTCGCCAAGGAGTTGGGTGACGCTCAGAAATTTCTTGATCATAATCGAATTACAGCCCATCTAGCTCCACTTGGCGTCAAATGGATATTTAATACGCCAGCTAATCCCAGCGAAGGTGGCTCATGGGAGCGCCTTGTTCAATCCGTTAAAAAAGCTCTCTATGCCATGTTAAACGAGACTGCCCCACGTACTGACACATTATGCTGCTTGCTCCTTGAAGCCGAAAACATCGTAAACTCTCGCCCGCTTACCCACTTACCTGTATCACCGGATGAACCAGAACCATCACGCCGAACCATTTTTTGCTGGGTTGCACAAATTCAACACAAACCCCAGCACCGTATGAACCGAGACTCAACTGTTTACGCAAACAATGGCGTGTTGTACAGAATTTAAAAAATGGATGGTGGCGACAATGGCTTCGAGAGTATTTGCCTGAACTTACACGTCGTACAAATGGTGTCAGCCTGCGAAACCGTTATGTTTGGAAAGCCTTGTTCTGATTTGTGACCCAAATTTACCGAGATCCCAGTGGCGGCGAGGGTAGAGTTATCGAGCTGTTTAAGGGGAGTGATGGCGTAGCGCGCTCAGCCAACGTCAGCACGACTACAGGAGTTTTTAAGAGGCCGGTATCTAAGTTGGCAGTTCTTGATGTAGAAGTCCCGAATAATGGTGAGTCCTCCCCTACCGTATCGGCTCACGGGGGTGGGGATGTTGTTGAGATGGCAACCCAGAAATGAGTGAATATATTTTGTATTTGTATTTATACTTTATTTAGTTTATTTTGTATTAGTTACATTTACTCGTATTCATATTTGTTTCAATGTAAATGTATTTTTTGTATACCAAGAATACCAGAAAAAATGTAGCGGTTCTTGCCTTTTGTCTTGTACATTATAAAGATATTCATTTTTATAATCACGCCATTCTGTGCCAAGACTTAAAGCAAAAACCATGTAAGTAAAACGTATTAATATTTGTAAAATTTAATGTGAAATAATTGTATTTTTAATTTAGAGAATAAACAACATTTCATCAACATCAATTTCACTAACAATATAATTTAATAAATATTGTAAAAACAATTTGGAAACATCTTTGTTTTGGTGAATCGTTTATTCAGGCTTTCGGCACGGGATCTTTTCATTGTGGCAGTCAGCCACAATAGGTCTGACAACGCTAATGTATAGCCAGTTTGTCATCCTAGGATTCAGACCCCATTTAGATCCTATTGCCCTTCTACAGACGGCCCACGATATGTGGGCTCTCTTCACCCTTTCCTCAATATAGTCCCTCCAGGATAGTTTCTATCACGAACAACTCCCAAATACTTGACCCTATCGGAGATGTGAACCGTTTTTCCCAGGAAGATAGGTTCATCAAAATCAATGATCTTCCTCTTCCTAGTAAAAAGGCATATTTCAGTTTTGTTCGGATTGACATTTAGGCCGCTGGGCCTAGCCCAGTTGTACGCCAGTTCGAGTGCATAAGATGCCCTCCTACATAGATATCCAGGATTCTCCCCCCTTAAAAGTATCGCCACATGGTCTGCGTAACAGACAGGTTTGGAAACCTTCACTGGATAGAATCCTCAAGAGAATATTAATTGTGGTCACCCATAGGAGTGGAGATAGGACCCCCCCCTGAGGAGTCCCACGGTTAACCCTGTCTCTGATCACTATGACCATGCAAATTATTATGTTCAACGTTAATAAAAACTATTTTTTAAACTTTTAAAACCGCCCTATTAAAAAATCTGTTACGGAGCTTTATATAGTTTTATCAAATTTGTTATGACCCCATTCATAATCATAGTAAAGTTTATTCGAAAAAAGGCCCGATTAAATTGCATAAAATAACATCTAATTGTATCATATTAGGTTAATTTAAATACAATTAGAGGTGATTTGATATAGTTATGTCCGAATTTTATGATATGTTATAATATACGATTATATCTAATTTAATACAATTTGATACAATATTATTTTAAATATAAATAGCGTTGGGTTGTTTCGATGACTTTATAACACATTAAACTACTATCTTGTCATATAAACTCGCATATAAAAAACTATTTTAAACATAAATTTTTATTATTGTTTTCAAGCTACAAACGATATTATTATATTTATTTAAAATTTCAGCTAAAATCAATGCAAGTTCTAATGCAAAATTCCAATTACGTTTGTAATTTTTTAAATTTCGGAACAATACATTAAACTTTCTGCTTAGATTTTAAATAGAGAAATTGCAAATGAAAACATTATTTTAAAATTTTGTTCAACTTAATTACACTTGAAATTGTGTAAATTTTCATTGCAAACCACAATTTACTTTCAATATAATATTATATTGACATAAAACACTTCAGATTCGATAATACATATAGTATTTAATACCACATATAGTATTTAACGTAACATTGTATTAAGCCATATAAAATTATATATGAATCATGCTAATTTGCTTATACCATATATATGACACACCTACGGTAATATCAGTCAATATATATCTAGATATTATTATATATGGGAATATGTCAAAAAATTTCGAAAATCAAAATTCAATATAATATTATATATGACCATATGCACCATCTCATACACAGTAAAACTAAAAAAGGGTTTCAATTTAAAAAATTGATAGTACCATTGCCTATCACGTCAATGGTACTATCAATTAAACCTTTTATTAAAATTAAGAAGGAAAAAAAAGTTGTAAATAACTTCTACAAAAAAAAAATATGATACTCACAAAAAAAGTGGTGTGATCTATACGTTGGTATGTGTGATTTTTGCAATGCTGAGTGGTGTTTGTGTGTGTGCTTGTGTTGTTTGCTAACTTCAAATGTTTTTGGTATGAAAAAATAATATGATAATTGCGTCTAAAATAAAATATGTATTTATATATTTAAAAGTCAATTAAAATATTAATTGATTCAATTGAATATTTGTTTAGAAACAAATTAAATTCAAATCAAATCTTTAATTAGCTATTTTAGGTTGATAATTTTTCCCTTCTACATCCGTATTAACCTACACAAAGCTATATGTTTTTATACAATATTTTATTACATAAGATATGATTGTATATGAATGTTTTTATTATGTCGTTAAAAAAATATAAGATTCTATTAATCACAATTAAGTATTTTTTTACAAACCCTGATGTTTTTGTTGAAAACATATGGGGACAGTCACGCCAAATTAAAACATTGAGCTGCTTGTGTCCTAATTTTCATTTACACTGTACAACGCATTTACCACCAAATATCAGCACGTTCTGCGTACACCTCGTACTTACTCCAAAGTAAATAATTATAAAAATAATCTTCATTTCCCCACTTAATAAATACCGATACAATTGAAAAATACCAACAACAACAACGGAACAAAAAACATCATAACAACATTAAATGAGAAACTTTTTCGTCATGATGTCGTAGTGTAACTCTGTTCGTTGGTTGGTACTTGTCCCAAAAGTAACATTGGTAAATATTTGTTGTTTTGGTGACTGTTTACAAGTTTTTCACAGCTTTTTTTTTTGATGAAATTTGGCTTCGGATAGATGGATGTTGCATGATGGCTGGGATGTTAGTTAGTGGTGGTGGTGGTTGCTTTGAAACAAAACTTTGTATGAATATTAAAAAATATATAAATTTCGAATAAATATACATTGGGGAGCTTAAAACTACAACATACAAACAAAAATTGTGAAGAATATTTCATATTTTTTTTTTTTTAATTTTAAATGTTTCTGAAATCTCCTGGATAGCAAGAAGTATTTCTGTTTAAATTAAAGTTGCACGTGCTTAATGAAATTTTTGAAGCGAATATAAAAAAAGTATGAATATAAAAAGCGGGAATTAAAAACAATTTAAGTATTACGAAAAGAACTCAGATTGGGGCGAAGAAAATGCAGTTTCATATATGCGGAATTTCAAAAATGTTCGACACTTTGAGGTAACAAATTTTTTAAATCTTTTGTTGTATGACATTGATAACCTTTTATGTTGTTTTATTAATTTATTTACAAAAAATTTAACTTACAATTCAAATTGCAAGTTAATTGAGAAGAGCAATAGCAGTTTAGGCCTCAGCTTAAACATTATCTACACTCAGGAGTTTCTTCATATTGATGAAATTGTTTCATAAATCGTTTGTCTTCAAATTTTCATCATATTTTTAAAGTTGTCATAAATATGATGAAGAGTTTCATAAAAATGTATGACAAATATTTCATAGACCTTCATAATTTCATTAAAACGTTTCATAAACTTTGTGAAATTTAAAATTTTACCTTTTTGGGGAAAAAATGGTGAAATTTAGGAACCATAAATTAAAATTTTTATTTTTGATTTGAAATATAGAAAACATCATTGGCAATTAAATTTTTTTAAAAACTCAAAATCTACGAGAAATTATTTAAAATTCTGAAACATCAATTAAATATTATTTGAGTTGTTCTTAATTTTAAATAGAATTAATATAATACAAAATTTCGGAATTTTGATTGATGTTTTTTAAATAGAAAATTGTATTTTTTAATTTCAAATGGAAATTTTTAACTGGAATTGATGTTTGTAACTTTAGTTGATGTATACAAATATTTATGTTACATTTCAAGAAAGCTTGGTTAGTTTTGTGTGTCCTAGTTTTATGTGTCCTAGTCTCAGCTGTTCTATTTTAATAAAATCGGAGGTATGAAAATACTTTTCTCTCCAGCCGCTTCTAACATTGCCACACATTTAATTTACATTTTAACCGTAAACTGAAACTTGTACATTATTGTTTGGATTTCTTAAGTTTATGTTCTCCCAATAGTTTTTAAAAACATAGTAATCTACATTTAATTTATTTTCCAACGATACCAAGCACTTATATGGCATATTTATAACTCCGTAATAGAAAATCTTTGAAACTTACTTTTAATGCAAATATTTCTTTGTTTTCATATCTAGTGTCCGACCGAACAGTTCGGCCAGAAAATGTTTTTGGTATGTATTCGGTATTTTAAAGCATTTATGGACAAATTTGGCGGGTGGAAAAATGTTTATTGGGCTGATTAGATGCTATTTTGAGTGTCAAATTTGAAGAAAAGTCAGTAGTTAAGCAATTTATTCACTGTTCGGCCTCAGGAAGTTCGGCCAAATTGAAAATAGTTCGGCGGCCGAACTTTAAACTTTATAGCTAAACTTCGGCTTTTCTCTTAAATTTTATACACAAAATTGAATTAAATCGGCTCAGCAAACATGTTTCCAATACCAAAATTTTTCATCATTGCCTCTAGTTATAAAAAACCGACAAAATATAGGTTTTTGGCCGAACTGTTTCGGTTGGATCAAAACGAGTTTCAGCTAAATTCAGGGGTATCGCAAGGTTCTGGTCTTTTCTCCTACCCTTTTTTCTTATTTTTATTAATGACCTTCTTGGTCAGACCTTTAATCCCTATCTACTCTTTTGCAGATGACAGCAACATTTGTCATTCATTTTCATTCGATCACAGGCCAAGCTCTTTGGAGATAGACAGCATGCGGCAGAACATGAATGACACACTCAATCAAGACCTTTCTACAATCTATGAGTGGGGTCGCGCGAATAAGGTCGATTTTAATGCACGCAAGACCCAATGTTGTATGTTAACCCACAGACGGGCTGTGGAATTAACATTGTCATCTGTAGCTATGGATGGTATATGTATTGAGGAATCGGATACTCTTGATGTTTCTGGGCATGAAAATACAGTGTGATGTCCGCTGGAATAAGCACGTATTTCAAGTGTCGAAAGAAGCAATTAAAGTGCCTTGGTTTTCTGAAACGGTGCAAGACTTACTTCACTCCATCCGATCTCCCTATATTTATACCAGCTATATCCGACCGAAAATGGAATACAACTCTCATATATGGGCAGGGGCGTCTAGTGTCTATTCTGAAGCTTCTGCACCGTGTTCAGGGGAGTGCGGTGAGCTTATCAATGACAGTAGTGTATCCAACTCTATTGGATTCATTGGAGCATCGTCGGAATGTGGGTTGTGTGACACTTTTCTATCGATATTACCATGGGAGGTGCTCATCTGAGATAAGTGAACTTATTCCTCGAGCCCGAGTTTTTATTCGTAATACTCGCTTAGTAGAGCACATCCGTTTGTAGTTGATTATCCTGTGTTTCGCACAACGCATTACAGAGAAAATTCGTTTATTAGTCGAACAATTCGTATGTTGGAACAAACTTCCCGCAGAGGTCTTCCATGTTACTTACAATTTTAGAAAAATTTAAAATCAAATAATCCACAAGCACTACCTCCCTCTTTCCTCCTCCTTCCCATACCCTATTTTCCTGATCAATACAATGCACTGCATGAGTAGGGGGCATCCCCTGAGTATTGGTTAAATTATAAAAAAAAAAAACAAAAGGAAAAAAATTAAATAACTTCTCAAAAAAAAAAATAAATATGATACTCACAAAAAAAAAACTATGTGAACTATATGTTGGTATGTGTGTTTTTGTTAACGCTGCCTCTGTTTGTATGTTTGTGTGTGTGCTTGAATTGTTTGTAAACTTTCGAATGCATTTGGTATATATTACTTAAAATTTTCTATTTAAGAATAAAGGGAATGAAAAAATAATTTGAGAATTACGTCCAAGTTAAAATATGTATTTACATATTTAAAAATCAATTAAAATACTAAGTGATTTCAATTAAATATTTGTTAAGAACAAATTTAATGCAAATCAAATCTTTAATTAGATATTTTAGGTGGATAATTCTTTCTGTGTAATAAGAAATATAATAAATTTTTAAAGGGGGTAATTTTGAAGAATTTCTGTTAAGAACTTATAAACATATCATACAAGTGTTTCGTATCGTTGGAAAGAAAATTAACTGTAGATTACGGGTTTTTTTAATAGAATCGCCTTTAGCACACTTGCCAGAAACAAAAACTTGGGTAATCCTATGTAAATTTTCACTATTGAATAAAATATTTATTAATACACATTATCCAATGATTTTTTGGACTTAAATAGGTTTTATGGTCAGCAATTTTTCTGAAATTATGATGTGCTGTTAGCAATCCTACAATTCCCAAAAATAAATCCCAAAATAGGATTTTTTAACATTTTTTGCTGCCATGTTTACATTTAAAGCGTTGATTAAAACGGACTCTCCAAATATATAAGGTATATGTTGAAGTACATACAACCCGCTTCCGCTTCCTAACTGGAGGAGTGCACAATTTTTAACAGAGGTTTAAAACAGGGACCGTAAATAATGATTATTGCTCGTTTTTTGATTCAAAAAATCAATCACTTAGAAGAGACATAAAAAAAAATTGATTGCACCATTATTATTATTTTTGACAATCTTTGCATATCCGTCATGATTTTTAAATTTTTGATTTTTAAAGTTTTCTTCAATGGTAATGATTATTTTTGAGTAATAATAAAAAAAATCAGCCATAATCATTATTTTTGAGGCAAAAAAAATAAAACTCAAAATAATCATTATTTATGATTTTTATTTTTTTCGCTCAAAATAAAACTCCACTTTCAATGTGTGGGATTGACATATCTCAGGAAGTAGGAGGAGCTTATCGAAGATTATGGTATCAATCTCTTCTTTGGAAGATTCTCTAGCAGATTAATGCATCAATCATATTTGTGGGTGAGGTTTAAGGGGTTATTTTTTAATTTCAAAATAGGGCTTTTTTTTTTGCAGTATTTTGGTGAAAGTAACAATGTGTGGGACGGACATATCTCAGAAAGGAGGAGGAGCTTATCCAAGATTATGGTATATATCTCTTCTTTGGAAGATTCTCTAGCATATTAATGCATCAATCTCATTTGTGGGTGGGGTTTAAGGGGTTAATTATTAATTTCAAAATACGGCTTTTTTGCCGTAAAGTCAAAATTTGGAAGCTCGATTTTCACCGTAGACGTATGTTTTAGTGGACTTTTTTGCTCAGTACAATCCCAAGAATCAGAAACGCGAAGCGCCCATTAAGATTTTTTTCCTTCCATACTAATCGCCCCCACCCTAATATGTATATATATTTACACCTACATAAAAGTGAGTTTTATTTTGAGGCGAAAAAAATAAAAATCATAAATATGATTATTTTTGAGTTTTATTTTTTTTGCTCAAAAATAATGATTATTGCTGAATTTTTTATTATTACTCAAAATAATCATTACCATTGAAGAAATCATTAAACTCATAACATAATCATTAAAGTGTAAGTTTTATTATAAAACTCATAATGATTACGGTCCCTGGTTTAAAATTGATATTTGCCTTAAGAATGTGGGAAATTTAGAAGCGGCAAACCAAAATTTTTTTAACACAACTCGCTTTAATATGAAAAGACATTTCAGAATTTTATGCACACATTATATGTTCAGAAAGAAAATATTTATCTGTAAGTAAAAAAACTGTTGCTGCTTTTGGCGCAAAAATAACCTTCCGATGTTTTTTGGCTGTAATTTAAAAAAAAAAATTAAAAACTTTGATTCTTCTTGTGGATTATTTTTATTTGGTATTTTAATTTTTTTTTACATCAAGTCGAGAATATGATGTCATGTAAATGGCCGCCGCCACAGTTGATTGTCATTTGAGCCCTTTTTTATGGCATTTTCCATCACTTTGGCCAAAACTTCCGGCGATAGGTCCTCACATTCTTGACTGGATATTGTCTTTAAGAGCTGCAAGAGTCTGATGCTTGTTGACATAAACCCGCGACTTCAAAAAGGCCCCACAAAAAGAAGTCTGGAGCGGTAAATCAGGCGATCTTGCTGGCCAGCGCAAATCGCCAAAACGGAGATTAGGCGCCCGGGAAATGCATCCTTCAGCATATCAGTTGTGGCACGTGCAGTGTGTGCCGTTGCACCGTCCTTTTGGAACCACATGTTTTCCCAATCCCAATTCATCAATTTGCGGCAAAAAGAACTCGTGATCATTGCTCTGTAGCGCTCACCATTCACAGTAACCGTTTGGGCCGCGACGTCTTCGAAGAAAAAAGGTCCGATGACTCCTCCAGCGAAAACAGCACACCATACAGTGACTTTGAGCGGGTGTAATGGCTCTTCGTGGGTTACACGCGGATTTTCAGAGTGCCCCAGAAGTGTAAATTTTGCTTATTTACGTACCCGCTAAGATGGAAATGGGCCTCATCACTCATGATTATTTTGATGAAAAATCATCTTCCTTTTGGTGGTGATTAAGGATGGCTTGAGCGTATGTTACACGCGATTGGCGGTCAGCAGCTAACAGCTGATGCACCGGTCTGGACTTTGTACGGAAACATCTTCAAAGCTTGAACCAAAATTCGCTGTAAAGACCGTCGACTGAATACCCATTTGCGTGGCACTTCGTCTGGTCGATGTCGACGGCGCTTCCATGACATCCTCGGCAACAGCAGGCAATATTCTCTGCAGAACGGCTACTCCGGGGTCTGCCACGCCTGGCAGCATCTCGTGTTGTGCCAGTCTCTTCGAGGCGAGCGGCTAAACGTCGCAGTGTTTCACCAGTAGGCGTTGGACGGTCAGGAAATCTGCGACGAAATTTACGTTGTGCCAAAGTCACCGACCGATTATTGGTCAAATAAATAGTCACCAATATTCCGCATTCGGGAGCAGTGTAGCGTAACATTGTTTATCAACGTGTATTTCGCATGTGTTTACTACACAAATGTCAAAACAGAACTGACATTAGGGGCCAATCGCAAAATTTATAGCATTTTCTGATAGGAGGATTACTTTTGCGCCACCTTGTACTTTAAACGAATTTAGTTTTGAGTGAAACAAGATATTGATTAATTTTTTTTATTTAATACAGAATTTATTTTGGCACCGATTTCGTCCGCTTTTTGCATAAAACTGAAATTGTGTCGGACCAAATTTGAAATTTGACATTTCCAAATGGGAATATCTTGGCATCCATTGGAGATAGTCCATACATGTTAGCAGATTAGAAATATTTTGGAAATCGGATTACAAACAAAAGAAATTACGATCACTCAAAATTTTATATGCAAAAAGTTCCCTATTTTGTGTGGTCATATAGCCGCCCGGGGGGCTTGGAAGGATAACTCAAGCTGGATTTTAAATCACCTATGCCTGTTCCAAATGCCATTGCAACTAAGTAAGAAATGGCAAAATTTTTTCCCAAAATTTTTTGGGACGTGCAAAAGGCCGCACTATATGAACTAATTAACAAAAATCAGCTCTTTCCTAACAAAATTTGAAGTCAAAAAAGTTTTAAGGTATTTACTTTTCAATTGTGGGCCTTTCTTCTTCTTTTACCCCTTGCCCACAGGAAAATATTTTATGGATCAGTTTTTTTTTTTTGGAAAAGTACATAGAAATTCTAATAACATCGTCTCCTGAAGATTTCCTTAGGCAGGAATGAAATCCGGATAGGGACAAGTCTACAGCAGATTATTTTTCACAATTTGTTAAATGAGTTTTGGGACTTTAGAACATTTAATTACAATAAGTACATCAACATCTTTTACATTTTTTGGATATAAATTCCACATAAAAATTAGGAAAATGTTCCAACGCGTTTCACAGACCCCATTAGGAACTTAAAATTTAATTTAAAACATAAATTTGCTTAAAAATTAAGGCAAATAAAATCTGTAGTCTTACCAGACCACATTAATAAAGAAATTTGAAGAAAAAATTACGAACCGAATTCGTTTGACTCAAAATTAGTATTTCTAATAAAAAAGTTTTATTAGAAGCCTATAAGATTTTTTAGATAGCACGCATTCCTGCTTTGAAATAAATTCTTTCAATAAATTAAACTTTTGAATTACACACCCATACAATGATTTGGCACAGACTCAAAATAATGTTTTTCCAAGTATAAGAAAGCAAATTTCCCCCGCCCAAAATGATATGTTTCAATACAAAATGTAAAAAACATTAACAAATTAATTAAAAATACTCCATTTCCTGGATCCGCACCTGGCCTATTATACCATATAGTGTTTTGTACAACATTAATCCTTTAAGCAAATTTTAAATAATCAGAAATTACTTTTACCTTTAACCAACATCAGAATAACAAAATTGAAATACAAATGTTAATAAATAAAAAAAAAAACATGAAACAATATTAAAAAATTTTGAAGAAACAAAAAGTTAATTATAATTTTAAACTCACTTAAGTAACCGAATACTTTGGCTACTTAAACACAACGTTAAAGCAGTCCGTAGTAGTCCATAAGTTGAAACATTGTAATCATGGCGTGAGAGTTGAAGCTCCAAATGCATGCTGCTCTTAGTTCACATTATAATTGTGATTGAATTTAAAACAATAATTAAATATCGTAACAAAAACCAAAAATATTTTCAAATGTACTAAAATTATCGTATCTTATGGAAAATGACTTCAATGGAGGTGGCATTATAATGTAAAAAAGGTTAAAATTAAAATATTTTGAAACCTTAATTTAACTATTAAACCAATAAAAATAACACAGCAAGCAGTATTTGGTAATAGCCGTAGTAGTAGTAGTAGAAGAAGTTTTTACTATGAAACTGACAGCTTAAAAACAGACATTGAACAACAATTACGACTACATTCTGTTGGACAACCATATAGAGGTAAATTCTCATAACAGACATTGATGCATTACCTTATGGTATGTTTTTATGCTGAACACTAATTGAAATTTATTTAAGGGTCAACATATTTTCTATTGTATGCTTTTTAGCAAACATTTTTGGAAATTGATTCAGTTCGTACAATTTAATACCGAAAATAAATTAAAGTTGTGTTTTACAATGAATGGTTTAAGGTTTTAATAAACTGTTTGGACCCTAACTAACGATTACACGTCGTTTGAAAATAGGTGGAAATCAGGTTGAATAAGAGCCTGCCAATACTCTAGGCGAGTACAATCGATGAACATACGGTCCAGTGCGATCCTTTTATCCACCCCCATTGAGATCCCAAGATCAGATTAGATCAGAAGGCACTATGCACCGCGACCAATGTAGGTCTTTTGTGCTGCCTAAAGTTACCTACAGATTCAAGCTAGCTATAAAGCCAATTATAGTATTAGGCAAAATGTTCGCGATGTCGGAAGGCGAAATGAAGCGATCACCTAGAAACCTAAGTCTCCTATCACAAAGCCTGGGACATTCGCAGAGAACATGCTCCATCTCACAAAACCTACACATATCCGTGTCCGATTGACCCTTCTTGTGCAGATTGTATCTGAGATTACAGTGTCCAGTTAAGTACGACGCCAGGGTCCTCAAACCCCCCCCCCCCCCCCCCCCCCTTTCAAGCGACAAGAGTCGCCTCGAACCCCCTACTGGAAAAAGAGATCAATCTTTTAGCATGGCGCTGACCAGGAGAGTTTTCCCAGTAACCAGAGAATTCAGACTCTCTCCATGCCCTGAACGTTTCCCTAACATACCCCGCAGGTATTCCACAGAAAGGTTCAGGACCAATAAAGGGCCTTCGGGCCCCTCTGTTGGCAAGACAATCTGCCCTCTGTTGCCCTCATGCCCATAATGACCATGAATCCAGCCCAGTTAGAGAGTTGCCCCTACCGAGCCTATGAGAGTCTGAATTGCTTCCCATGACCAAACCCAGACGGCACCTTATAAGCCATTAAGGCCCTCAGTGCAGCCTGACTGTCAGAAAGAATGTAGAATGCGAGAGTCTGCGAGTTCCCCTTCGCAGGCATTCCCCTGCACATACACAGATGGTCAAAAATCTCCTGCCTGAAAAATGGACGGATATTTTTCCCATAGGTAAAGCACGCTGGAAGCTGGTCCAAAGACGCCCCGCACCCGTGTTCCCATTCGACTGCTTAGAGCCATCAGTGAACCACAACTGAGAACCATCTTCCGGTTCCCAGGATTGATTGGTCCACATGTCTCTGTCAAACAACAACACATCAAAATATCTATAAAAGATCCACTCCGGTGACACGCTGTCCGCAACCTTAGAAATCGGGTCATCTATTAAGATTCGCTCGATCCTCATGTGACCCCTTAGTTCGCCCCCTCATGCCACCGAATTCACTAAGTCTAGAGGAACCCATACTGGCAACCTTCATTACAGAAATATGCAATGGCGGGATCCCCAGCATAACCCCCAAGGCATCCGTCGGGCAAGTTCCGGCAGCCCCTGTAATGCCAACACACGCAAGACGGTAGATTCTCTTAAGAGCATCCCTTGCCTTACTCTGCTCAACTTTTGGCCGCCTAAGGGGCCAGCATATGTGATCATCGGTTTAACAATAGTATTGAATGACCAGTAGACCATTTGTGGCCTTAGGCCCCACGTTCTCCCCGAAAAGCCTCTGGCAGGCATAATATGCCCTGGTGGCCTTCTTGGAGACGTGGTCAAGAACAAAAACCATTTAACTATCGACAAACCGTCCCCTAGTAGAAACTGCGACTTAAAAAACATTCGGAGATCCTTAAAAATTCCGCGATGCCGAACAATGATGCATCCCAAATCGACTCTGTGAGTCCTACTAGCCGTTACAAGCCCTTGCTGTAAGTGCCAGTGCTCAGTGAGAATCACTAATAGAATGATTGTCAAAACCAAGAAAAGTATATGGGGTAATAGATCCATAGACAGTATCTGGTGCAATAGAGCTCCCTCCCCCCCCCCCCCCTACAACCACAAGCCCATTCTCTATACATTTGTATCGAATCACATACTAACACACGGATATTCGTAGACCCATGCAAGCCTGAGAATGTGCAGAAAGTTTTGAACAAGGGATTCTGAATCAACTAAATAATGTTAGCAACATTTTTGCTGAATCTACTAATTTTGTTGCCAAAAATCAACTCGCAAATTTTTAGCAAAATATTTTCTTGACGTAAAGAATTTTTTTACAAGCACCCTCCTGATTAAAATCTTGCTGACGCAGCATTATCTTTTGCTGACTTTACAAACTTTTTTTTTTTAAGTGTTCGTAACCATTTAATCGAAATAGGCTTCATTTGATAAGCCTCAATTATGATGAAATGTCATCGAAAATAATTTTACCAATATTATCGATATTTGTAAGAGTGCACTTGGGGTACACTTGCAAGATATCATTTATCATTCATTATCTGTAGACCCTCTACTACTTATCAATTACCAGATATGTTTAATTGTATTTAAAAAAGAAATTCGTATTTGGGACACCCTGTATATTCAAAGCTGTGAACAGTGCTTTTGATTTAATTTTGCTCAGTGTAGCTGTAAGGCTAAAAAAGATAGACGACACAGTTCATAGTGAATAGCAGTGTGTAGTAAAGCTCGAGTCCAAAGTCAAAGACTTAAACAAACAACTCAAAACATCATGAACCAGACATGATAAATTAGAAATTGAATTTATTTAGTAATAACGAATTGGCCTAAATTCCGGACATTTATTTAATGCAAATATTATTTACAAGGTAAACTCTTCTATTACAAAGAAATGTATATATAACGGGTGTTTTTAAACAGGTATAGAACTTTAAGTTGGCAACACTTTTTTGTCAGCTGTCAAGTGATTTATGTTTAGTTTGGTTTGGCATTTCAACATGAATAGACTGACGCCTGAACAACGCTTTCAAATAGTGCAAATTTATTTTGAAAATCATTGTTCTGTTCGAAATACGCGAATTTTGCGAATTTTGTTTAGCGATGAAGCTCACTTTTGGTTTAAATGGACACGTTAATAACAAAACTGCCGTATTTGGAGTGATGATAATCCTCAAGTGTGTGTTGAGACACCTTTACAACCAGGAAAACTGATTATTTGGTGTTTTTTTATGGGCTGGAGGAATCATTGGTCCGTAATGGTGATCGCAATAGACCCATGATTACTGACTTTTTCGTTCATAAATTGAACAACCATGATGTGTAGGAGCTGTGGTTTCACAAGACGGCGCAACATGTCACACAGCTCGTGCCACAATTGATTTATTGAAGGAAACGTTTGATAACCGCATAGTTTCACGCCGATAAGCCCGAAACGATAGACCACTTGAAGGACAACATTCGCCCGCGTTATTTGCCAAATACACGACCACAAAGGTTGGAAAAAGTCATCGAAAACTGGACCTCCAGATTAGACTACGTTCGAGCTAGCCGTGGCGGCCATATGCCAGAAATCATATTTAAATTATAATGGCAGAAGATTACCTTTCGAAAAAAGTAAATTTCATGTAAATTTAAAAAATTCATCTTTTTTTTATTCCATTTCAAAGTTATATTGTACCTCTATAAAAAAACACCCTTTATAAAGAGCAAAATATTTAAAAACAACCAGTCTCATATCGACGCCATTCTTGTGCTTCGTTTCGTGTTTTGGAACATGACAAAATTCACAAATTTCGAAATACAAGCTGCGTAAGAAAAATGTTTTTTTCATGGGATTTTGCACAATGCTGCCCAGTTGTCCCATAAAGTACCAAAAAGTTCTTCAAGAAGAATTTATATCTAATAAGCACGATTATCAAACCAATAAAAAATAAATAAACTAGGTACACAATGTGTGAATTCAAAACTTATTGCAGAATATATCTTCATATAAAGTACCCAAAAATTTATTTTTTCCATTAATAAAGTAGATTAAAACCCAAAGTTTATTTTTCGATCTATTATCATAAATTATGATATGAGCAAGATTAGTCAAGTTTGTAAACTCAATATTCATAAGTAATGAAAAGTTAAATGGAAGCCGCAGACCAGGACTTCTATTCCAAAAGCCCTTGTTTATTTATTACACTTTATTTAAAATTGTTCTTCTTTAAAAAAGTACCTCTGTGCCAACATTATCGCCTCTACTTTCGTATCGAAATTATGTTGTATCTATGCATGTCAGGTCTTAATAGAGCTTTAGTTAGTACTACGCAATCCATCAATCAATTAACTATCTTCTACTACATACAATGTTAACGATTGTGCTACCCCCAACCATTGAAACAAATTGAATTCATGTAGAACCCGCAAAAAAAAAAAATGAAAACTTTAGCTCCACAGTTTTATTTACGTGTTCAAACTAGACAGAATAAGAGACATTTGAAAGAATTTTGTTGGAGTCACCTCTGCGTGTTTCTAATACCAAATTTTAAAACACCTCCTTGTTTTTTTCTACTGAATTTTTTGTTTTCATGTTTTTTTTTTGTGAAGTTTTAAATATGACCATCTAGACTGTGACCATCTCTAGGTTACCTGCAGTTGAGTTATGTCTTCGATATTGAACATAACAAGGAACATATTTAGGGAGAGAGAATTTGCAAAACTATCATACATAAAGACAGTTTCATACTTTGTTGATTGCCAGAAATCTGTGATGCAACAATTTGACCGAACGTATATGAAGTTGACACTTAGGTCATATTAATTTGTTCGTAGGAGACAGCATTAAATGAACAACCTGAAACTATTTTATACCTTTACATATTATGAATGATACACTCAAAATAATTTGTTTGTTGAAGTGAAAAAAACATAGTTATTTGTGCTTGTGCTGATATATGGAAAGTCGATGGGTTCCTCCAGATATTGAAAAACTTTCGGCAAACACTCGAATAATCCCAGGTTAATATTAAGGGTTAAATATTTTTTTTAAAGTTATTCGAAACTCTTTTCCTTGTTATTAGAAACTCTTCCTTGAAAACTTTATTTTTGGATAAGTCTGCTAAATACTTTTCATTTGATATTAAAAAAATTTATTTCTTCAGAAAAACATAAATTAACCCATAAAACTATAATAGGGCTTAGTTAAAGAATTAGCTATCAATCTCAGTCTCACTTAACCATCGCTCTATTTTCATAGAAAGGGTTCTTAAACATTTTTCTCTTTGCACGAGTCCGGTAGTTATCGAGAGAGTTGTTCTATAAGGAGGTATATACTCTTTGGATTAAGCTAACTTGTTAACCGTTAACTTTGAGATTGGACCGCTTAAAAGATATTCACGCTTATTTTTTCTATGTGCTCTTATTTTTTCAATATTAATTGTGAGTTTGTAAAATACATTAAAATTTAAGGGCCTTGGAAATTGGTCCACATTCCCTAGGGGCGTGTATTGACACTCCGCTGGAGCAAATATTTTCTCTGCATTGCTATATCCAGCTTACAAAGAACTACACCCATGGCCCTTCCACAAATTTCGATTAATTTGGATATGTGGTTGAGTGTAGCACATATTTTAATTTAAACGGAATATTGGGACTCCAAAATGGTACACTTACTTTATTTTCAGATATAGAACCATTCCTTGGTAGATATATGCATAATTTTATGAAATAAATACCACTTCAAACGATGTTCGAGGGTCCCAATACCCACTAAGTTAAATTTAGAATATGCATGACATTTCCAAAGAGATGTGGTTCATTTAGGGGAAGTCCAAATTGTTATCTATTTTTTTCTATCTAAGCTTTACAAAAAATTTAAAGAGGACGAAATAGCGTCATCTACAATTCATCGTATATACCGGGGGCAACACCTACCTGAACGACCTGTCACGTTTATATGGCGTTGTCATAGCAGTGGAAAGTTTACCCTTTTGATATGTTAAAGACCTAACCTTGCACATGACATCGAATAAGGTATTATAATATAGTTCTTTGACATGTCTCTTGTTAATCGCGTGACTCATTCTAGGACATGTGACAGGACAGTGTTTTAAAAAAAGCTCATTGGTGTGTCCAAGGTAAGGTCTGTGAAATGTTACAAGGGGTAAATTTTCGCCTGCTCTGACAATGCCATGTAAAATTTAAAGGTCCGTTCTAACGGATTAATATGGTGGCAGTTACTTTAAATTTTCCATAGGGTGGTTATAAATATGTTTAAAAATTTACACTCAAATTAAATGAAAATACTGTAAATATTTCAAATCGATTTGAAAAACTTTTAAGATTTGTTGCTGACATATTTCTTTAAGTGTGCTTGAATATATCACCCATTTACTCACACTTACTGGCTTTACTGCAAAAATGAAATCTTTGAACGGGACAGTGGTTTTGGACATTGATATAAAAATCTTCTAATACTAACGATAAATAAAATAAATTTCTTCACAATACTTAAAGCGTCGTGTTTATACTTGAAATAATACATCGGTAAAAAAACTTTTAAAATATTTCATCTTTTTTATTTTCATTTCATCGATTTAAAAGAGAAAACTAAAAATACAAACAATTTTCGGATCACCCAATAACCTGCTACACTTAAATTTTAAAGTCCTAATAAATTTATTTAATTTGTAAAAGTTACACATAAAGCCATAAATTTACTAAACGGTGGTGTAAAAGTACACATAAAGCCATAAATTTACTAAACAGGTGGTATCTGGTTCGATCCTCGGTGACGACAACACAAATTTAGAAATATGATGCGTATGAGTTTTCTATACCTCATTCGTATCGCAGTGCCCAACTTCGATGCTCCCAAAGCACTTAACCCAACTTAAGTAAAATAATGAGACAGGGCTATTAACCAAAATGTCAACTCTCCATCAGGTGGCGAGTAACAACTGTTCTATGAGTTCACATCTCACGCAATTACAAACAGAGAGATTTCTTTCTGACGAGTTTTAATAAAGTTTTTTATTAAACCAATGAAACTTTCATCAGAATGTGAATGAAAAATTTCTTAAACTTTATAAAAAGCTTCATGGTTTTAATGAAACTATTTGTAATGAAACTTTGTCATTAGTCTTATGAAATGTTTATAAATAATATGAAATTTATCATTAGACTTTATAAAAACTGAATTTTATCGTTGATCTATAAGTTTATGTGTGAGATTTTATTCGTTCGGTTTGAGATCATGTTAATTAGAGAAAAATTTGTCATAATCTCAAACCTAACGAATAAAATCTCACACATAAACTTATAGATTACGATAAAATTCACTATTAAACCACTCACCAGGTAGAGTGTAAAAATCGTTTAATGTATATGCTCGACATATGTATTAACAAAAAATCTTTAATGTTTATTGATATGCTTTGCTATGTAGAAGGATAGTATATGATGACATTACAGAAAAGAATTGCCATTTAAAGTTTTAACTGAAAGTTAAACTAGCAATTGTGATAATGACTAGAGAAAAAACAAACACACTAAAATAGAAATCGTTTGTGGTAAATTTCATTCTAACTCAACACACAGAGTAATGTGGGATTTAACGTTACCCAATTTCTTTAACGTATGAGTTAAATAGAAGATATTTACGATTAACACTAACTGGCACGAAGAATGTTGATGAAGACCGTTAGTGGGTCAGAAAATGCATTCCATTCATGCTAGTGTCTAATAACATTTTCTGTTTTTTTTTTTTCTAATAGTCAAAGTAAATTATCATATAAAAATTATAATTTTTCTGTTAATTTAGAGAAAAATTTGTCATGATCTCAAACCGAACGAATAAAATCTCACACTTTATAAAAACTTCATTAGTTTAATGAAAAGTTCACGAATTCAGTGAAAATTCATGAATGTAATGCTTTAATTCTTAATATTATGCATATAATTCTTTCAGTGCAGAGTTGCCATATTTAAGACATTTCATCCCTCCACTAACACATTAATAAATTGGAATACTTGAAAAAAGGTTCTAACCAAATAAATATGAATATGTTTTGGTTAAATTGAATCAAGTTTTTATTATGACTCTACGCGAGTTTTAAGATGACCCATATCTAAATAACTTTCGATGAAAATTAGGACTAACAACCAGGGCAACCAGATTTATCACTTCTTGAATAGATCCATCATTTCTTAAAATTGACCTAATCGGCCCTTAACCCTCGGAAACTTTTATAAAGAACTGGCATAATCCTTCCTTATCGGGGTTTTAAATACCGGAATATATTTAGAAGAAAACAAAATTATTTTAATTCTATTTCTTAGAATTTACTCTTTTAATAAATTTATAATGGATATTTCAAGTATAAGATTTCAGCTTAAAGCCTCTTTAGAGGTCTTTTGAAACACCTATTTATACAAGATTTTATCAATTATCCATAAAGTATATTTTTATTGACTTAGCTCATCCCTCATGAAACACAGATTTAAGTTTTAAAATTTTAGTCCTAGCTTTTGGGCATCATGTTAAATTGAGACTTTTAAATTAAAAATAAAGGGTGGTTAAATTGTAAGGGCCGATGTTGAATGTGAACCACACCTAAATGTCAAGTTTTTTGCTGCATTTAATTTGACATTTCTCAATTTTCAGACTAACTCAATTTGAACCATGGAAAGATCCACAATCGAGCAACGCGTTAAGTTATTTAGGCTTATTATAAAAATGGGCGTTTAAATCAAATGCATATCGTGCACTTCGTGATTTTAATGGGGCACATTTTCACCTCAGTGCATTCGTCAATAAGCAGAATTGCCGCATTTGGGCGAATGATAATCCAAGAGAGATTGTCGAAAAAAACCAATTTACCCAAAAGAGTAACTGTTTGGTGCGATTTATGGGCTGGCGCATCATCGGGACGTATTTTTTTCCAAATGAGGCCGGTCAGGCAGTTTACTGTCAATGGTGTTCGCAATCGTGAAATGATAACGCACTTTTTATGGCCCGAATTGGAAGATATGGATGTTGACGATATGTAGCTTAAACAAGACTGCGCCCCTTGCCACACAGCTAACTAAACAATGGCTCTTTTGCGTGACAAATTCAATGGCCGTGTTATCTCACGTGGTGGCGATGTCAATTGGCCGCAAAGATCATGTGATTTGACAACCGTTGGACTTCTTTCTTTGGGGTTATTTGAAAGAAA
>JAEKOY010000032.1:0-73532 GCA_021234595.1 Delia radicum
CTATTTAACTGAAATAAACTGAACTAACTAACTTAAAAAAAAAAAAAAAAAATAACAAATTTTATTATTATATTTCACATTAATGTAGCATTGTTTTTAGCTTGAATAAAAATTGTGTGTTAATTAGAATTAGAAATAAGACTGTAGATGTACTTATTTTGTACTTTAATTAAAAATTGTAAAAATTAACAAAAATACTTTTTCTGAGCCAAAAAAAAGGAATACATTTTGTTAAACGTAATAAATTTTTCTGTTGAGCGAACAGATATATTGAAATTGAGTATAGGTTTTGAACTCCAAAACGTCAGTGAAGTTGTATGTGGTTTTAAATCTGAATAACATTTTCCTTAACCTGTTTTTCGAAAAGTATAATTTTGTTTTTTTTTTCAACTTAGATAAAAATTGCTTTACGAAAAATAAGGTTTGAAACAACTTACGATTTAAGTTTCAGATTAAGCTTAACATTTTGATTAAGATGAGCACTTCTTAAAATTTTAAATCCCCATAATACCACGTTTTCAGTGGAAAATTCAATAAGTGCATTTTCAGTGCATTAGCCCACATCACAGAAAACCTATATTTCTACTTTTTAGCCAATGATCGTAAAATTGGACTCTTTACTCGTTTCTACGTCTTCCAGTAATATATTAAAGATCCCCTTTTAGTGGAGGTCTTCATTTTTGCCATGTTTAATTGGTAAGTACTTTTTTGTTTGAAGAACTTTTTGGAAATAACCCATCGTGCCATGATCATGAAAATTAATATAACATGAAAATTGTTATATGTATTCTTCAAACTTTTACAAACTTACACTTTTTTAGATTTTTTGAAAATTTGTTATCAAAAAAAATAAAATTACTTTTTAGAATAGTATGTAGTTTTTTTGAAAAAAGCATTATTTTTTTGTTGGAAAAATCAGTTTTTTATGGAAAATTTGCTATTTGGAAAACGACCTTTGTTTTTGAAAAATGTACTTTTTTTAAAAAAGGACTTTTTCGGAAAAACACTTAACTTTTTTTTGAAAAAGTATTTTTTTTTGTCAAAATACTTTTTTTGGTAAAAGAATTTTTTTTTTTTTTTTGAAAAAAGTCTTTTTTTTGGTAAAAGCACTTGTTTTTAAAAAAGTATTTTTTGTGGAAAAAGTATTTTTTTTTGAAAAAGTATTTTTATTGGAAAACGATATTGTTTTGGAATAGGATATTTATTTTCTGAGTACTTTTTGGCCATCTCCGTTGGAATATCAAAAAATACCGTCTTATTCGAATTCTTCTTTCCAGGAGGAAACTGTATACCAATTTTTCGGTAATTTGGCCCAGTTTCTAACTTTTTGGACATCTCCGATGTAATATAAAAAATACCGTCTTAGTGGAGGTCACCTTCCCAGGAGGAACCTGTAGGGGCGCTTGTAGCCAGGAAAAAATTTACCAAGGCTTGCTATAATTTTCTTTGGCTAGGGTTGTATTTGCAAACATTTTGTAGAAAAGACACCCTGTTATAGCTGATAAAGCAGTGCCTGTCAAATGACAATGACGTTTGTCATTTGTTAATGTAGGTGTGAATTTGTATATGGATGTGTTACCGCTTAACTAGCGCGATTTTTCCAAATCTTCCAAGGACTTTTCCAAAATTTTCTAGTATAAAAGGCAGCTGAGAGAAAGTTCGAGCTCTTTTGCTGAAAATAACCTAAACACTTCAAATTGACACTGTTGAAAAATTTTCATTTGGAAAAGTAAGTTTTAATTAAAATTTTCTAAATTAAGGGATTCAAATTTTATTTTTCTGGAGAAGAAAATTTCTTCAAAAAAAAAAAAAAAATGGGTTCATTCCGACTCCATTTTTATTAAAATATAAAAGTGAGTTTATAAAATCTACACGAATTTATTATACTCATTCGTTTTTATTTATTAATTTTTTATTTTTTTTTATTTCTTTTTAATAGAAATCCCTAACTAAGATTTTATTTCTAATCCAAAGGATTATTTGAAATCTAAGGCTTTTTCAGAAAAAGGTTCTCTTTTTGTTTCTAAAGCTGTTGTTAGCTATAGAAAAGGTAACATATAAACATCCACACAAAAAAATTTTTCAATACAAAACCTAACCAAAATGTTTAATTTTTAGCAACAAACCACACATACACGCGCACTTGCAATATCAAATTTTCCGAGGGTTGATTTTCTTCTGGGTTGAGAGAGGGCTTTCTTGGACGGTATTACCTCAGGGGAAGATTTTTCTCATCGATTAATACATTGGTATTTTTTTTTTTGGGAACGGGCTAACCCTCAACGCAAACCCGAAATCTGGGCATCAAAACCACCCAAACTCATCTATAGTCATCTTGACAACTCATCTGATTAGTGAAAGTGTAGTGAAAACCCCCTTGTGAAACTAACAGAGGAAGTGAAAGTTTAGGGTAGTGCGCGAATCGGGAAAAATTCTGTGTATAAATACCCAAAAATCTTAATAAGTGCCTCTGTGAAAAACTAAAAGCCAATCAGTGAAAATCTAATAATAAAAAAAAAAAAAAAAAAAAAAAAAGCCAATAGTGAGAAATTGTGCCTTAAAATTTTTGCCTTAAAACAGCCACTAAAAGTGTCAAAAACTGTACATAAATTTTTTTTAAAAAAACTGGATTTAAATGTTGGCCTAAAAAGTTTTGGTATAAAATCTACCTAAAAAGTGTTAAAAAAAATTGTGTTTAAAAACCGATAAAAAGATACTAAAGAAGTCTAAAAATTTCATTAAATTTTAAAAGGTTTCAAAAATTTTGTTAAAGTTGAACTAAACTTTGGTTAGATTGTGGTCTAAATACCCTAATAATGTTTGATTAAAATCTCATTAAAATTGACTAAAAATATTTGCAAAATTGTGGCTAAAGCTATATAAAAACTGGGTAAAAAGTTCTATAAAAACTGTGACTAAAGCAAAACTCAATGTGTGAAGAATCAGGCTAAAATGAAAATCTAATATGATTCAGTTGTGATTAAATGTGGCTAAAATTAAATTTGTCTAAAAATCTCGTAAAACAATTGGCTAAAACCTAAATGAAAATGGGCTTAAACTTAAAAATTATATTGGCTAAACATTCAAAACTATATGGCTAAAATCTAAGAGTAACAAAAATTATTTAAATGAAAGTCTAAAAATTTTCCTGTAAAAACCTAAAAATTTCGGGAAAAAACTACAATTTATAAAATTTGTCTAATCTAAAAAACTAATATTGCACAAAAGAATCACAGAATCGGTTCGCATCTGGAAGATATAAAAGAAAATAAAAACAAAAATATAAAATATTTATTAAAAACTAAAAAGCAAAATGAAAAACTTATTAAAATTGCATTAAAATTTCATTATACTACATTTGTGAACATTTTCCTTCCTCTGCAACTGTAGTGTACTCCTTAAGCGTACACTGCATACCAACCACTTATATTGATTTCCCAACATACCGTCTTAGATACTGTAGAGTGAATGACATACATACCACCATGTGGCATCAAGTAACACTATGACTGCATTTTACACTCAGATATCTGATGACCGTATGTCGACGAAAAGAGAACAAAGCATAAGAATGAATAAGAATAAAAATAAATTGAGTGATTCATAAAATCACTCAATACTAGACAATAAGTTAGACTTATAAGAATAGTATATAAGAACATGTAAATTGTTAAATAAAATTCAGACTTCAATTGGAAGTTCTTAAACAGACTAACAAGACGCCTCTTTATTTCTTTTGAATTACAAGGCGAACTGGCATTCGCCCCATAATATAGAAATATATTACATGGCGATCCTGCCACTTTTCAAGTGCTCCCCGTTAGAGCACTGAAAAGTAGAAGACCTGGAAAAAGGCACCTAACCCACTCCACGGTTAGAAGGGCTATACGGCCAAAGTATAGCCGAAGGAGGTTCCCTGTTATCAAAAAAAACAGGAGGAGCAGCAAGAACTCTCCACTCTATTTTGAGCAGCCATCACCAAAAGGATGCAGAACCAAGCTGGAAGCATCATCTCTGGGATATAAAATATTATTTTTTTTTTAAATCGGAGTGCTCCTTGATGAGCACCTAGTTGAACGGAGGCGACTTCGCCCATGTTCAAATATAAAACAATAGAAAATTTAAATTATAATATAATTTAAATTAAGAGTAAACGTAACATTACTGGACGGAAGAAAAACTTCCAAGAGGCCAAAATTTTAATAATAAACTAAATATGTTGAAAACAAAATACTACTTAAATCGTGCTAAAAAAAAAAAATATATATCCCTTAAAGTGCTTTAATAAATAAATTAAGAAATCAAATACAAAAATTTTAAACATGAATATTATTTTTATAATCTTAATTTATACTCTTGATATTTTGGTTAAGAAAAATGTATGAAAAATCTTTTAAACAAAAAAAAATAATAACAATTTTAAATGATTTCTAGAAAAATAATATACTTATAACTGATTACTTTGATCTTATACTTAGTATATAAATTTTAAAACATATATATTTGAACAAACCAAAAAAAATTCTAATGGAAGAACATCTAACAGAATTAAAAGACATACTAGCAAATTTAAAGAAAAGTCCAGGAAGGACATACTCAGAAAAAACTCTACAAGTAAAGTTAGAAACTATAGACAATATAAGAAAAGAATTTTTGACAGCACAAAGTGAAGAAAAAGACGAAAAAGAAATAGTAGCATTACAATCAGAATTTAATACGATTTATAGAAAAATCAAAGAATATTTAATACCAAATACTAAAAGTTTAGACACCAAAATGGCAGCATTTAGTTTAGAATTAACTTCTAAGGCACTCCCAATTTTTGCTGGAAATTATGAAGAACTAGAAAGTTTCCTAATAACAGCAGAACTCATCGAAAAGACTCTGACTGACGCAGCAAAAACAGATTTTTTGCAATATGTTTACCACGCCAAATTGACCTCAGGGGTAAGGACAGCGATAGGTAGTTACGCAAAACCAGACAATTTCAATACCTTAAAAACACTCTTAAAACAAAGATACAAGAATACGAAAACTATTCCAGAATTACAGTCAAAGTTAAACAACATATACCAAGGAAAACAATCAGTAAGTGCATATAAGGACAGAATCATTACCATTATAGACAATTTAAATAGATTGGGAATTGAGGAATTAAACACAGACGCATCAGAACCAGAGAAAAATGTTATTATTAGATTAAATGCTAAGCTAGCGTTAGATTCTTTCAAAAGGGGTATCAATGACAATTTAAAAACAGCCATATTTGCAGCTCGTCCTAAGACTTTACAAGACGCAGTAGAACTTGCGCTAGAAATAGAAAACGAACATAAGGTAAACAACAATTCGGTAATGCACATTCAAACACGTCAACCTTACAGACAACATAACAATAACAGATACAATAGTTTTTCAAATAGAAATAATAGTAACTTTAACAATAAAAGACCCAATAACTTTTCAAACAACAACAATTACAACAATAATCGGCAAAGAGCCGTTAATAACAATAACTATGATAGAAGAAATCAAACCAACACAAATAGAAGATACATACGTACAATAAATGATGAGGGAAACGAAGTGGGCTCGGAATACGTGGATATTCCGGACAGCCAAAATTAAGAGTATATAAAGTTTGCAACAATAATACAAATTTCATAATCGCTGAATACAAAAATGAACAATTAACATTTCTTGTCGACACAGGTGCCGACATATCACTATGTCGTATTCGAACAAATCTTGAAGATGAACCAATTAATAAAGAGAACAAATGTAAATTAACAGGTATTACTACTGAAGAAATACACTCACTAGGGACAATTGGACTGGAACTTTCATTCACAGACCAGACATGCAAACACAAATTTCATCTTGTAGATGACAACTTTCCAATAGAAACTGACGGAATAATAGGAAGGGACTTTTTAAAAAAATATCTCTGTAAAATAGACTATGAAACTTTCACAATATCATTATTCATTAACAATACTACCATAACTATTCCATTGCAAACAAAAGCTCTTACGTCATTACAAATAAAGATACCGCCAAGAACAGAAATAATACAAGCATTAAAACTAAACCTTAGCGAAGATAGCATAATTTTTAATAATGAAATCAAACCAGGTGTATTTTTAAGTAATTCAATAGCACTCTCAGAATTAGAATCAGAAGCATTTCTTTATGTAGACGACATAATTGTTTATGGATGTAGTTTAAATCACCACAACCAAAATTTAATAAAGGTATTAGACAGACTACAAAAATATAATTTAAAACTTAATCCAAAGAAATGTTGTTTTCTAAGACCAGAAGTAGTTTACTTAGGACACTTGATTACAAAAGGTGGTGTAAAGACAGACCCATCTAAATATGAGATAATAAAAAATTATCCAATACCAACTAACGCTGACGAGGTAAGACGATTCGTTGCATTCTGCAACTATTACAGAAAATTTATACCCAATTTCGCAGATATAGCCAAAGACCTAAATACATTACTAAAGAAATCAACAAAATTCATATGGACTGAACAATGCCAACACGCTTTTGAAGAGCTAAAAAACAAGTTAATGAATCCTCCAATTTTACAGTACCCTGATTTTGAAAAACCATTCATTTTAACAACTGACGCTTCAAACTATGCGTTAGGTGCTGTATTATCACAAGGCGATATAGGTCAAGATTTACCTATTTCATACGCAAGTAAATCTTTACAAAAACATGACATAAATAAACCAATAATCGAAAAAGAACTTTTAGCAATCCATTGGAGTATTAATTTTTTTAGACCATACTTGTACGGACGTAAATTCATAGTAGTAACAGACCACAGACCATTAATCTCTCTGTTCTCACACAAAAATCCATCATCAAAAATGACAAGAATCAGACTAGATTTAAGCGACTACGACTTTACAATAATATATAAAAAAGGTAAAATAAATACCAATGCGGACGCATTGTCCAGAATTGAAATAAACTCGGACATACTAAAACAGATGATACCGTTAGAAAACGTCGATAAAGAAAAAAGAACATTAGTTATAACAAGGGCAATGAACAATAAAAAGCGCAATGAGGAAAACATAATAAAAAATAAAGAAAATGAGGAAAACAAGAATAAAAGACGTATAGAAAAGAACGACATGGAAAAATGTGATTCTCCGAAGCCTGATCAACTTCAAATATGGGAATGCATATCCGTTAATGATATAAAAAATATGAAGAAACTGCAGTTTAATACAATTGAAGAAATAAATGAAAAAGATATATTTATTGAAAATAATATTGTGCACATAGGTCGTAACGATAATTCATCAAAACCAGTTTTGACTAAGAAGAAATTACATACCCAAATCATAAATAATACAAAGCTAGCAAGATACAGTGATAATTCAGCGAAACTAGATTCGATACTGAAGAAACTGATATCAAAAATAAATAAAGAGAATATAAACGAATTAGCACTTGCAAGTGAAGATAAAATATTTGAAAATTACAGTAAAAAGGAATTGATAGAAGCATATGCAAAGATAAAAATAAATAACAAATATCCTCAACTAAAAATATTAATATACAATAAGCCCAAAAGAATCACAGAAGAAATTCTAAAATACAAACTAATCGACGAATTCCACAATGCCACGCATGCAGGGCACTTGGGAATAAGAAAGACAATTATAAAACTAAACAACGCTACATCTGGAAAAACATGAATAAGATGGTAAAGCAATTTGTAAAATATTGTGACAAATGCAACAAAACAAGCAAACTAAACACATTAAGGAACCACTTACATTAACGAACACTCCAAGTAACAGTTTTGAAATAGTATCAATTGACACAGTAGGACCTCTTCGAATTTCGAATGACTACAGATTTATTTTGACCATACAATGCGAACTAACAAAATTCGTTATTGCACACCCCATGGCGACGAAAGATGCACTAACAACCGCAAAAACAATAGTTGAACACCTAATTCTAAAATTTGGTAAATGCAAAGTACTGAAATCAGACAACGGTACAGAATTTGCAAACGAACTTTGCGTAATATATGCTCACTACTTGAAATTAAACAAACCTTTTCGACACCTTACCACCATGAGACAATTGGGTCATTAGAAAGAAATCATAGAGTCTTAAATGAATTCTTGCTAACATCAGCAACTGATTACGAATGGGATAAATGGATTCCATATTTTACTTTTGCCTACAACACGGCACCCCATATAGACACTGGCTACACGCCATTTGAACTTGTATATGGAAGACTGCCATGTTTGCCATCTGAATTATATGACACAAAAGAAACAAAAATATATAATTACGATGATTATGCCATAGAGCTAAAACGTAAATTACAATATTCTTTGGACAGAGCTAAAGAATTAACAATTAGAACTAAATAAAAAGAATATTAGAAAGTAGATACAACAATAAATTAAATTTAAAGATAGGAGACTTAGTTTTAGTCAAAATAGGAAATAGGAAAAAGAATCAAAGTCCATATAAAGGACCTTACAAAATAATTAGGAATAATGGTGTAAATACAATAATAGATTACAATGGAAAAGAAAAAGAAATACATAATAATCAATTAAAACCCTATATAGCATTAAGAACTAATGAATAATCAAAAACTTATCATTAATAAAAAACAAATTTATATAAGAAAACTACTATTAAAAACAAATATATATATGTAATACATTATTATAGATTATAAAATTAATCATAAGTTAACCAAAAATATATAGAAAAATTAGAAAAATCATTTTTATAATTTTTCTCTTAAGGGTAAGGGTGTAGTGTACTCCTTAAGCGTACACTGCATACCAACCACTTATATTGATTTCCCAACATACCGTCTTAGATACTGTAGAGTGAATGACATACATACCACCATGTGGCATCAAGTAACACTATGACTGCATTTTACACTCAGATATCTGATGACCGTATGTCGACGAAAAGAGAACAAAGCATAAGAATGAATAAGAATAAAAATAAATTGAGTGATTCATAAAATCACTCAATACTAGACAATAAGTTAGACTTATAAGAATAGTATATAAGAACATGTAAATTGTTAAATAAAATTCAGACTTCAATTGGAAGTTCTTAAACAGACTAACAAGACGCCTCTTTATTTCTTTTGAATTACAAGGCGAACTGGCATTCGCCCCATAATATAGAAATATATTACACAACCTAAATGACCCATATTGAAGAAAAGTGCTTTGGAGAAAATTTTCCTTCGATTTTCTAAAAGAAACAGTAAAAAAAAAAAAAAAAATTTATTTTGTTTAATATTATATTCATTTTCTAAATTTATATATAAAGTGAGAAAACTAATTTTTTTTTGATACTTATCACCAATTTCATTATATTTTTTTTTGTGTCACTTTCATATTTTTTAACAAAGTATGTGTAATTTCAATTAAAAGTGCAAAATTAATACAAAACTTACGTTTTCCAACACTAAATTTGTTAGAAAACATACATTTTTATATCAAAATGTGCAGATTTAATTCAAATTATTAATTTTTTTTTCACCAAACCGATTAAAAACGCGATGAAAAACGATATAAAATATCAATGCTAAAACTAAATTGTCATGTTTCGACTCAAAACGTCAAAAGTTTATTTAGAATCAGTAATAAAACAAAATTCCTAAAAATATTGTAACAATTAGTAGTAAAAAAACTGATCGAATATTGTGATAAAACGGTTCGTCATAAAAACTCGTAAATAATTAATTAACAGTGTAAACAGTGTAAACAGAATGCACAATTATTAAAAGTTAACAGTTTGATTTAAAAACATTAATATTTAACTTTACATCAGCCACAAACTCATGCAACGGTTCATCTGAAAGTACTTTCATCGTTGGATACGTTGTATGTAAGTAACATTAATTTTTTTTTTATTTTACAAAGGTACAAACCGTAAAAAGATCACTGTTAAGTATTCATTCTTAACACTATGTTAACTACTCAGTGAAATTATTTATTGGTTGGGGCTTAAATTTTAATTATTTTTTCAAATTTAACAATTAAAATGTATAAAACGTTAAATTTCCATAAAATTGATACCAAATCTGTTTAATAAATATTAATTAGTTAACGTTTAAATTCGTAAATTCGATTTTTAATGTAATTCGGCCCGATTCCACGCGTTCTCCTACCTCGGTCGTTAGTACGTTTTATTAATAGCATGTAAAAAGAAACAAAAACCAACATTACAACCAGAATATATAAAACAGAAAAGTAAAGAGTGCAATCATTTTGCAGTTTTAAAGGATTTTTTGGTTTTAGGGTCGTGTTTTCGAATCCCAACCGGGGCAAGGTCGTAAAATTTATTTTTTATTAAAGTTAAATAAAATTCAGCGGTCCCGAATATGTTTGTAAAATTTTTCTATCATTTATCGTTTAAAGGCATTAAATAAATACTGGCCAAATTTACGGTCGTCACTATTTTCTATATCTCAGGTCGTGGGTTCGAATCCGTTTTGAACTTAAACTATTTTTTTTGCATTTTCATATTTTCATTGGTTTTGATTAATTTACTTATGGTTTTTTTTATTAAATCTAAATTGAAATATTTATTCAACTTTCGAATTTGTATTAAAATATGTACATTTTTATTATTTACTAATTTTTTTATTTAATTTATTATTATAATATATTATTTATTATTATTATATTTGCCCTTGATATCCGAATGGGATATGTCCTTTATTTTTTTTTAGGTTTTTGATTGATTTTCGCACTATTTTTTTTTACGTTTGAATTTTAAAAGTAAATTTTTTTTGGTGATAAAGTTTTAATTTAAATTTTTATTTTTCTATAATAATGTTTAATTTAATTTTTCATTTATCGTCTCACTTCATCGTAGGCTTCGCTTTAAGCTAATTTTAAATTTATATTTAAAATTCCGGTTTATGTTAATTTTAAGATTTTTTTTCCACTCAATAAATGGATATTATTAGAATGAATCTTTAAAAGTCGTGAGTTCCAATTTCTAGCGGATTGATCGAATAGGGGGACATAAGTGGGACCATATAGAATTTTTCCTGCTTATAGTTATATGGTCATGGTAGGGTGGGGAAGTTGTGTGTTTAACATCTGCACACATACACACTGGGTCGATATGACAGCTGTCGCCTTCTCTGAATGAATTTCTGTGCTTTCCCCTCGTTCTATCCTATTTTCACTCCTCCCTAACGCACGCACACTCTAAAATAACTCTCTTAGCATATGAATAAATAGCCTACAAGCCATAGTAGACAATGGATCTCCCCGATTGGCGACGAGCTAGAGCCGGGATCAAGTTGTGTGCTGCTACTAGAAACGCTTGTGAACAACCTCGGCTTTATCGATTCATATCAAACCACGTTATATGCTACAGATAATTATTTTTGGCGCCCAACGTGGGGCTCACGCTTTTTAAATGTTACCGTTTTACCATCTTTTGAAGACATTTTCAAAAAAAATTAAAGTGTGGCTTCTCAAAATTTCTTTTAAACTTTTCTATCACTTTTGTCTTAATACTTATCTGTTCTACTGTAAATCTTTTCTCTACTTTAATCTGCTTTTATTGTCCACCTATACGTATGATTAATATTATATGTTATGGAAATAATAAGCATGAACAGAGTTCGTGGTAATAACCTTCATTTTTTTTAATTATTCAGTCTTTAAGTTTTATTGAAATTTTGATTCATTGTTTCAGGAAATATTTTTTTTTAACCCGCTTCAATATTCCTAATTTCAATAGAATTTAATACATTTTATATCTATTATTTCTCCCTTAATTTTTTTCATTAATTTTATTAAATTTTGAATTATTTTTATCGGAAATGAGTCATTTTGGAAATTTGCTCTAAATTGAGTACCGTTCTAATATTCAATATTTAAATAAAATTTCTTTTTTTTTTCCTCCATTTAAGTTCTTCCGTATTTTAATTATTTTTCACGGTTTCATTAAATTCTGAAGTATTTTTATTGGAAATGATTATTTTGGATATTTTACCTAAATTTCTTCGTTTTTCTTAATTTAAAATTTTCTAAAAAAATTTTTTTTCGCGCTTTTATTAAATTTTAAATAGTTTTCACCGGAAATAATTCTTTTTGGGAATTTTCTCTAGATTGAATGCCGTTTTAATATTCTTTATTTAAATAAAATTCTTTTCATCTATCTCCTTTTCATTTCTCTTTTAATTTCTTTAACGATTTTATTAAATTTTGATTAGTTTTACCGGAAATAATTAATTTTGGGTTTTTTTTCTAAACTTAGTGCCCGTTTAAATAATCCTAATTTAAATGAAATTCTTCGATTTTCTCCCTTGTAAATATATCGAATTTTGCCCGATTTGACTAAAATTTTAAAGTTTTTTTGATTGGAAATGCTTCTATTTGGAAACTTATTCTAAATTTAAGGCCGTTTAAAAATTTTGATTTTTGATAAAATTCTTTAATTTTTGTTTTAGTTGGAAAAGGCTATTTTGGAATTAATCTTAATTAGTACAAACTTAACAAACCCCTTTACAAATCCTTTCTTTTACTATATCTAACTTTTTTTTTCTATTTTTTTAAATTTTAAATTTTTTTCGTTTTCCGAATTCATTTAGTGCTTCGATTGTTGTCATATGTCGACCTCATATTAACCCTATTCGTCAATCCCGCAAAGAAATAGAACCGTTATCATATTGATATATCTTATCGTATCGTTTTTGATTTTTTTCAATTTAGTTGAAATTTATTATTGTTATTTTTGATTTGTTTCGTTTGAAATACTTTCAAAATCTTAATTATTTTGTTATACATTTTTTATTTTATTTTTGAAAATTGAATTTTATTACATTCTTCTTCTGCTTAATCTTTTTAATTTTTCTTTGAAAATAATTTTTCTGAAATCTTTATTTTCTTCGCTTTTATTGTCAATAGTTTTCGTATAAGATTTTTTTTTTAAAAAAATCCTTAGGTTTAGTTTTTTTGAAAACTTTAATAGTTTCAAGTAATTTTTTTGTTTCATTTAAATTTCTCTTATACTTAAGTTTGGGTTAGACCCCGATTTTTTTTTTCGTTAGTTTAAAATTTAAATCTTAGAAAATTTTTCTAAAATTTCATTCTGAATTTTAGGCTTTTCTCTTAAGTTTTTGAATTAAATTTGCTAGTTCGTTGGAAAATTTTTCTCCGATTTACCTTATACAGGTTGAATACGTAGATTTTTTTTAAGCGGTATAGTAATTTCTTTTAGTTTGGTTTTTCTTTAAAATTTTTTTAGATACGCTTTAGGTTTTAGTAGTTTTAATTCATTTCGTCTTATTTCTTTTATTTTTTTCTCTGATTCAAAAATCTATTTTGAAAAATTTGTATTCGAATCAATACTTGTTATTTTTCTCTGCATTCGAAAGTCTGATTTTGTTTTTTTTGATTTTCATTTTTTTTTCTCCTGGTTTTGACAATTTTTCAATTTCATTTTAAAATGGGTCAGGACGATTTGAAGGAAGATAGCGCTAGTGGAGGTGAATATTACCAATCTGTGGTTTATGCCAAATTGCTATACCTGAGGCCCAAATTTGGTGAAACCTTAAAATGTAATCATCAATTTCATAAGTGGTGCTGGACAAAATATAATAAAACTAGCAAAACATGTCCAAATTGTGAATCTGATCCTACATATAAGGCTGATCGTACTCCTGTTAATAATGTACCTCCTCCACCTGCAATAACTCGTTCTCAGCAACAACGAGCCTTGAATTTTGATGCGAATAGAGTAGATACACTTTATTCTAATCGAGAACAGGGCGAACAAATTAGAAACATGGTTCCGAAGCTGTTAGGTTACAACAGGCGGAAATGGTTACTGGCCTTAGACAGGAGTTTAGGGATATGTTTGAATCGAATATGGAGTCGATTATTCGGCGAGTAAATGTAGTTCCTCAACAGCAGGGTAATAATTCTCCATATGTTGCACCTCCTAGTAATTTCTCTAATCCCATTTTAAATACTTTGGCTCCAGTAGAGAACCAGACCATTGATCAGTTGTTAGGTTTGCCTGAGACTTCAGCCAATCAAAATCAATATTAAAATCAAAACTCTAATTCATCTGGTAATCGAACACCTCATTCAAATGAGTTTTTTAGGCCGGAGAAAATTGGTCATATAATTAACAATTGGAAAGTCAAATTCACTGGCGATCCAAAAGGCATGTCTATCGATAATTTCTTGTATCGTGTAGAGGCTCTCACTAGGCAAACTTTGAATGGCAATTTTCGGTTAGTATGTGATCATATTTCCACTTTATTCGATGCTAAGGCAAGCACCTGGTTCTGGAGATATCACCAGTCAGTTCGAGGGATTGAATGGCAACAATTATGTAAAGCGTTACGCGAGCAATACAAAGACTCGAGGACTGATGTTGATTTTAGGGAAATGATCCGCGACAGAAAACAACGTCCTCAGGAGAGCTTCGACTATTTTTATGAGGCAGTGGTGGAAATATCTGACCGTTTAACGCAGCCTTTAGGTGAGAAAGTTTTAGTTGAAATTCTGCGTAGGAATCTTCTACCAGAGATCCAACATGAGATCTTGAATATTCAGATTAAATCGGTCTCAGAATTACGCGATATATGCCGGCGCAGGGAATTTTTCATGCAGGACATTGGCAGAAGGCAAAATATTTCGAAACCCTTTGTTCCCAGGAAACAAGTGCATGAAATTTCTGAAGATATAGACGAGGCTTCAGAAGATGAGGAAGTTTTGGCGATTTCTTTGATATGTTGGAACTGCGAAAAGACAGGTCATAGATATCAAGACTGCTTGGAGGATAGGCGCGTATTTTGTTACGGTTGCGGAACTCCAAAGGTCTATAAACCGAATTGCACAACATGTGCTGCAAAAAACTTGAAACCGAGTGCACCAAACAGTGCACGCAGACCACAAAACACGGCAAGCAACACGATCTAATAAATCTTGCTGAAACTGCAGCACAAAGTTTGAATATTTCATTACTTGATCAAAGTAAAAATTCTCAAAACTATGCTGATAATTCTAAGGATGTTAAAATATTACAAAATAGTTCGAGTTATTCAATTAATAATGGTGAAAATTCTGATAAAAATTCTTGTTTATCAAATTCATCACCAACAAACTCAAATATCTCGCTAAAGGATTCAAATCCAATTCAGAATAACTCTGAATTAAAATCAGACACTGACATTACTAAAAATATTGAATTAAATTCGAATTCTTTTAATAGTTCAATTCAAAATGATTCCCAAAATACAACAACAACTTTTGATAAAAATACTTCAAATAATGATTTAAAATTTTTACAAAATTCTCATAATTCTATTTCTGAAATTTCTTTAGAGCATTCAGATATTTCTTCAAAAAATTCTGAAGCAACACCTAATATTTCAACTGTTATTTCAATTTTACCAAATATATCAGGAAAAAATAATTTAGTAAACAATACCGAATTTTCCACATCAAAAACAAATAATTTCAGTCCTAAATCTAATCCACCTACTTATCTAAAACCGTACCATATACGCTTAGCTGAATATAATGCTAAACGTGTTGAAATTTTTAATGATAAACCGCCTGGAAAAAGGAAAGTTCGTTCAACTAAACGTATGAGGGATTTTTGGAATGATATTACTCAGACGCGACGTATGCTGCTGAGTTGCATATATGATAGGCCAAACGACATAAGACCCTATGGTGAGGTTTTGCTTTTCGACCAAGTTTATAGTGGTTTGTTAGATACAGGAGCGTCGGTTAGCTGTATAGGTTCTACTGCTGCAAAAGAATTTTTAGCTTCTGGGTCAAAATTCAGGAAAATTAGATCGTATGTAAGAACTGCTGACAATAAGAATCAAAACGTCTGTGGTTATGTTCAGACAAATATTATTTTTAGAGGTGTATCTAAGCCTATTAAAATTTATATTGTACCAAACTTAGCTCAAAATTTATACCTTGGTATAGATTTTTGGATCCTGTTTGATCTTTTGCCACCGGGTCTTATTTCCGAATTGAATTTAAAACTTTTTAAAAATAGTATTTCCGTTTCCGAGATTGTTGATCAACGGATATTGACAGATTCGGAAAGACAACGTCTTCAGGAGGTTGTTAATACATTTCCCTCGTTTAAAAAAGGAAGGGCTCGGTCGTACAAAAGTCATTTCTCACGTTATTGAGGTTGGCAACGCTACTCCGGTAAAGCAACGTCATTTTCCGGTTTCGCCGGCGATAGAAAAATTAATATACGCCGAATTAGACCGGATGTTAGAAATGGATGTCATAGAAGAATCAGACAGCGCCTGGTCGTCGCCTATAGTCCTGGTACGAAAACCAGGGAAAGTACGTTTATGTCTAGATTCGCGAAAAGTTAATTCTGTTTACCGTGAAAGATGCGTATCCGCTTCCGAATATTGACGGAATTTTAAGTCGGTTGCCGAAAGCGGAATACATAACCAGCTTGGATTTGAAAGACGCGTTCTGGCAAATTCCGCTCGACAAGTCGTCGAAGGATAAGACGGCATTTACCGTTCCCGGTCGCCCCTTATATCACTACAAAGTTATGCCTTTTGGGCTATGTAATGCGCCTCAGACTATGTCTAGGTTAATGGATAAGGTGGTACCGGCGTCGTTGAGAACGGAAGTTTTCGTTTATCTGGACGACTTGTTGATCGTGTCAGATACGTTCAATAGGCACGTGGAAGTTTTAAATATCATCTCGCAACAGATACGTTCTTCAGGACTAACAATAAATGTTGAAAAATCGAAATTTTGTGTATGTGAAGTCCGTTATCTTGGCCATTTAGTGGGTAATGGGGTAATTCGTACAGATCCTGAAAAGATATCGGCCATCATTGAATTTCCGACACCAAGATCTGTAAAACAAATCAGAAGATTTTTAGGTATGTCTGGTTGGTATCGTAAGTTCATCCAGAACTATGCTTCCATAACTGCTCCCATTAAAAATTTGTTAAAGTCGAACAGAAAGTTCGAATGGTCTGAGGAAGCTCAAAGAGCTTTTGAAGAATTAAAATCTATTTTGACAACTGCACCAGTGTTGCACAGCCCTGATTTTTCGCAACCATTTTATATACACTGTGATGCTAGCAACACTGGAATAGGAAGTGTATTGGTCCAGAAAACTGCGGAGGGTGAAGAGTTTCCTATCGCCTTTATGTCGAAAAAACTCAATCAAGCCCAACGTAATTACTCAGTGACCGAACAGGAATGTTTGGCAGCAATGCTAAGCATTAAAAAGTTTCGGGCTTATGTGGAAGGTCATGAGTTCACAGTAATCACCGATCATGCGTCGTTGAAGTGGCTCATGTCCCAAATAGACCTGAATTCGCGGTTGGCAAGATGGGCTTTAAAGCTTCAAGGGTTTCAGTTTAGAATAGAGCATAGAAAGGGTAGCCAAAACGTAGTTCCGGATGCACTTCCGCGTACCAACGTTGAAGACTTGTCCGCTTTAGAATTGTCCGTTTTAGACGAGACTGGGGTTTTCGTGGATTTACAATCCGATCATTTCAAAAGTACTGGTTACAACGAACTTTTAGACAAAGTTAGAACGAATATTGACCAAACGCCTGACCTGAAAATTGTTGACGGTTACTTATACCGACGTACAGAACACTGTACTGGAGAACAATTGCAAGATGATTTGGCATGGAAGCTTTGGATACCCAAAGATATGGTGCAAGAAGTGCTCCGAAAAGCACATGATAATCCGCTGTCGTCGCACGGGGGGATTAATAAAACGCTGGAGCGGATTCGACGGTTTTATTTTTGGCCTAACTTAGCTAATGACGTTAAGGAATATATTAATAAATGTGATGTTATGCAAGGGTACAAAGCACCCGAACTTCGTTATGTGTCCGCCAATGGGAAAAACTTCGAGTACTTCGCGATTCTTCCAAAAACTTTACATCGATTTTCTCGGGCCTTATCCACGTTCGAAATCTGGCAACGTTGGAATTTTTATCGTAATGGATCATTTTCAAAATTTTGTTTTTTAAAAGCAGTTAAAAAGTTTACGGCGGATATCGTTATAAAATATATGGAAGAAGAATTATTCCATACGTTTGGTACACCGGAAACAATCGTATCAGATAACGGTTCGCAATTTAAATCGAATAATTTCAACAAACTCTTGCATAATTACGGAATCAATCACGTGTATACCGCGGTTCATTCGCCCCAAGCCAATGCCTCCGAACGCGTAAATCGTTCAGTGCTATCAGCGATCAGGGCATATATTAAAAGCGATCAAAGTAATTGGGATGAATACCTCAGTAGCATTAGTTGTGCTTTGCGCTCAGCTGTGCATGCTTCTACCGGTACTTCCCCCTATTACATGACTTTCGGACAGCATATGATTACCAACGGTAACACTTATGCACTTTTGCGAAATCTCGAAATGCTCGATGATCGGGAAATGAGATTCGGTCGTGAAGATTCGTTAAATATTATTCGTGATCGAGCGGCTAAGAACATGGTAAGGCAACAGGAGCGGAATGAGCGTTCGTACAATCTGCGATCTCGTGAGGTTGATTATGTCGTAGGGCAAGAAGTTTTCAGAAGAAATTTCTGCCAAAGCAATTTTGAAAAGGGTTTCAACGCAAAACTTGCTCCTCCTTTTGTTAAGGCTCGTATAGGGAAGAAGACCGCAAATTGCTACTATGAGTTAGAGGACCTCAATGGACGATTGATCGGGGTATATCACGCAAAGGATATACGTCAGTAAACTTTGTTTTTATTATAGATTTTCATTTTTTTCTCGCTTCATTTTGCTACAAGCGGTATCAGATTTTTGCGATTCCATCCCGCAAATCTGATTTTGGTGGGGGGGTTTTGTAGGGGCGCTTGTAGCCAGGAAAAATTTACCAAGGCTTGCTATAATTTTCTTTGGCTAGGGTTGTATTTGCAAACATTTTGTAGAAAAGACACCCTGTTATAGCTGATAAGCAGTGCCTGTCAAATGACAATGACGTTTGTCATTTGTTAATGTAGGTGTGAATTTGTATATGGATGTGTTACCGCTTAACTAGCGCGATTTTTCCAAATCTTCCAAGGACTTTTCCAAAATTTTCTAGTATAAAAGGCAGCTGAGAGAAAGTTCGAGCTCTTTTGCTGAAAATAACTTAAACACTTCAAATTGACACTGTTCAAAAATTTTCATTTGGAAAAGTAAGTTTTATTAAAATTTTCTAAATTAATTTCTTTTTTCAAGGGATTCAAATTTTATTTTTCTGGAGAAGAAAATTTCTTCCAAAAAAAAAAAATGGGTTCATTCCGACTCCATTTTTATTAAAATATAAAAGTGAGTTTATAAAATCTACACGAATTTATTATACTCATTCGTTTTTATTTATTAATTTTTTATTTTTTTTTATTTCTTTTTAATAGAAATCCCTAACTAAGATTTATTTCTAATCCAAAGGATTATTTGAAATCTAAGGCTTTTTCAGAAAAAGGTTCTCTTTTTGTTTCTAAAGCTGTTGTTAGCTATAGAAAAGGTAACATATAAACATCCACACAAAAAAATTTTTCAATACAAAACCTAACCAAAATGTTTAATTTTTAGCAACAAACCACACATACACGCGCACTTGCAATATCAAATTTTCCGAGGGTTGATTTTCTTCTGGGTTGAGAGAGGGCTTTCTTGGACGGTATTACCTCAGGGGAAGATTTTTCTCATCGATTAATACATTGGTATTTTTTTTTTGGGAACGGGCTAACCCTCAACGCAAACCCGAAATCTGGGCATCAAAACTACCCAACCTCATCTATAGTCATCTTGACAACTCATCTGATTAGTGAAAGTGTAGTGAAAACCCCCTTGTGAAACTAACAGAGGAAGTGAAAGTTTAGGGCAGTGCGCGAATCGGGAAAAATTCTGTGTATAAATACCCAAAAATCTTAATAAGTGCCTCTGTGAAAAACTAAAAGCCAATCAGTGAAAATCTAATAAAAAAAAAAAAAAAAAAAAAAAACCAATAGTGAGAAATTGTGCCTTAAAATTTTTGCCTTAAAACAGCCACTAAAAGTGTCAAAAACTGTACATAAATTTTTTTTAAAAAACTGGATTTAAATGTTGGCCTAAATAAACTAAAAAGTTTTGGTATAAAATCTACCTAAAAAGTGTTAAAAAATTGTGTTTAAAAACCTATAAAAAGATACTAAAGAAGTCTAAAAATTTCATTAAATTTAAAAGGTTTCAAAAATTTGGTTAAAGTTGAACTAAACTTTGGTTAGATTGTGGTCTAAATACCCTTATAATGTTTGATTAAAATCTCATTAAAATTGACTAAAAATATTTGCAAAATTGTGGCTAAAGCTATATAAAAACTGGGTAAAAAGTTCTATAAAAACTGTGACTAAAGCAAAACTCAATGTGTGAAGAATCAGGCTAAAATGAAAATCTAATGTGATTCAGTTGTGATTAAATGTGGCTAAAATAAAATTTGTCTAAAAATCTCGTAAAACAATTGGCTAAAACCTAAATGAAAATGGGCTTAAACTTAAAAATTATATTGGCTAAACATTCAAAACTATATGGCTAAAATCTAAGAGTAACAAAAATTATTTAAATGAAAGTCTAAAAATTTTCCTGTAAAAACCTAAAAATTTCGGGAAAAAAACTACAATTTATAAAATTTGTCTAATCTAAAAAACTAATATTGCACAAAAGAATCACAGAATCGGTTCGCATCTGGAAGATATAAAAGAAAATAAAAACAAAAATATAAAATATTTATTAAAAACTAAAAAGCAAAATGAAAAACTTATTAAAATTGCATTAAAATTTCATTATACTACATTTGTGAACATTTTCCTTCCTCTGCAACCTAAATGACCCATATTGAAGAAAAGTGCTTTGGAGAAAATTTTCCTTCGATTTTCTAAAAGAAACAGTAAAAAAAAAAAAAAAAAATTTATTTTGTTTAATATTATATTCATTTTCTAAATTTATATATAAAGTGAGAAAACTAATTTTTTTTTGATACTTATCACCAATTTCATTATATTTTTTTTGTGTCACTTTCATATTTTTTAAGAAAGTATGTGTAATTTCAATTAAAAGTGCAAAAATTAATACAAAACTTACGTTTTCCAACACTAAATTTGTTAGAAAACATACATTTTTATATCAAAATGTGCAGATTTAATTCAAATTATTAATTTTTTTCACCAAACCGATTAAAAACGCGATGAAAAACGATATAAAATATCAATGCTAAAACTAAATTGTCATGTTTCGACTCAAAACGTCAAAAGTTTATTTAGAATCAGTAATAAAACAAAATTCCTAAAAATATTGTAACAATTAGTAGTAAAAAAAAACTGATCGAATATTGTGATAAAACGGTTCGTCATAAAAACTCGTAAATAATTAATTAACAGTGTAAACAGTGTAAACAGAATGCACAATTATTAAAAGTTAACAGTTTTGATTTAAAAACATTAATATTTAACTTTACATCAGCCACAAACTCATGCAACGGTTCATCTGAAAGTACTTTCATCGTTGGATACGTTGTATGTAAGTAACATTAATTTTTTTTTATTTTACAAAGGTACAAACCGTAAAAAGATCACTGTTAAGTATTCATTCTTAACACTATGTTAACTACTCAGTGAAATTATTTATTGGTTGGGGCTTAAATTTTAATTATTTTTTCAAATTTAACAATTAAAATGTATAAAAACGTTAAATTTCCATAAAATTGATACCAAATCTGTTTAATAAATATTAATTAGTTAACGTTTAAATTCGTAAATTCGATTTTTTAATGTAATTCGGCGCCCGATTCCACGCGTTCCTACCTCGGTCGTTAGTACGTTTTATTAATAGCATGTAAAAAGAAACAAAAACCAACATTACAAACAGAATAAATAAAACAGAAAAGTAAAAGAGTGCAATCATTTTGCAGTTTTAAAAATTTTTTTTGGTTTTAGGGTCGTGTTTTCGAATCCCAACCGGGGCAAGGTCGTAAAATTTATTTTTTATTAAAGTTAAATAAAATTCAGCGGTCCCGAATATGTTTGTAAAATTTTTCTATCATTTATCGTTTAAAGGCATTAAATAAATACTGGCCAAATTTACGGTCGTCACTATTTTCTATATCTCAGGTCGTGGGTTCGAATCCGTTTGAACTTAAACTATTTTTTTTGCATTTTCATATATTCATTGGTTTTGATTAATTTACTTATGGTTTTTTTTATTAAAAGCATATAAATTTAATTTCGCGTCTAAATTGAAATATTTATTCAACTTTCGAATTTTTATTAAAATATGTACATTTTTATTATTTACTAATTTTTTTATTTAATTTTATTATTATAATATATTATTTATTATTATTATATTTTGCCCTTGATATCCGAACGGGATATGTCCTTTATTTTTTTTAGGGTTTTGATTGATTTTCGCACTATTTTCTTTTACGTTTGAATTTTTAAAGTAAATTTTTTTGGTGATAAAGTTTTAATTTAAATTTTTATTTTTCTATAATAATGTTTAATTTAATTTTTCATTTATTGTCTCACTTCATCGTGAGCTTCGCTTTAAGCTAATTTTAAATTTATATTTAAAATTCAGGTTTATGTTAATTTTAAGATTTTTTTTCCACTCAATAAATGGATATTATTAGAATGAATCTTTAAAAGTCGTGAGTTCCAATTTCTAGCGGATTGATCGAATAGGGGGACATAAGTGGGACCATATAGAATTTTTCCTGCTTATAGTTATATGGTCATGGTAGGGTGGGGAAGTTGTGTGTTTAACATCTGCACACATACACACTGGGTCGATATGACAGCTGTCGCCTTCTCTGAATGAATTTCTGTGCTTTCCCCTCGTTCTATCCTATTTTCACTCCTCCCTAACGCACGCACACTCTAAAATAACTCTCTTAGCATATGAATAAATAGCCTACAAGCCATAGTAGACAATGGATCTCCCCGATTGGCGACGAGCTAGAGCCGGGATCAAGTTGCGTGCTGCTACTAGAAACGCTTGTGAACAACCTCGGCTTTATCGATTCATATCAAACCACGTTATATGCTACAAACCTATATGCCAAATTTAAAGTTTCTAGGAGCAGGTGCTAGGATGGGCGATGTTGAGTCACTCAGTATCTCACACTACTCTTTTATATAAATAGATAGACATGTGAAAACTTCTGTAACTTTACTTCTGCTACTTTTGAAAAGTACCATGCTTTATAAAAAAACCGTTAATTTTTGAAAAAAACTACTTTAAAAAAAAAAAAAAACTTTCCTTTTTTGAAAAAAACGTTTCTTTTTGTTTTAAAAACCCATTCTTTTTTTGAAAAGTACAGTTACTTAAAAAAAACTCATTATATTTTTTTTAAAAACCGCTATAGTTTTTAAACAACAGTTACTTTTTAAAACCCGTTATTTTTTTGAAAATTGTCGTTACTTAAAAAACAAAAACCGTTAGTTTTTGACTAAACCGTTACTTTAAAAAAAAACTTTTATTTGTTACAAAAGTAACGGTTACTTTTTTAAAAATGTCGTTACTTATTTTGCAAAAAACGGAAGACTTTTTCCACTTTTTCGCACTCTTCGTTGTAAATTTCAAGTTCCCAGGTCCAGGGTCTAGGCTGGGCGATTTTGAGTCAGTCACTCACCACCACTTCTTTATATATTTATATACATTAATATGAAAAAACAAGTGTAAGCATTAAAGCCCGATGTGCCGAATTTGGTATAAAAAAGATTAAATTCGGCTGGGCTGAATTTTTGGATACCCTCCATCTCATTGTTTGAATTAACCAGTGAAGTGCAAACAATATATATATATATCGATATTCTTTGTAAAAATAACAATGTTGTTTTTATAAGTAAAATAAAATATGATTAATTAATGTATTTGGGGTAAAGAAAAAAAAGTTGTATCAATTATCGTTAAAAGCGAACTGCACTGTTTATAAATACAGATAAAGATTTACACAATTCAATACATATGGTTTGTGTCTTTGCTATAAAACAATCGTCGATATTCAGACGCTGAAATCGCTATGTTTAATTTCTATGATATTAAATATATATTTGAATTGGGAGTTAAAATGCAATTAATATTCTTTTAAGAATCCAATTGCAATTGATGGAAACGTCAAATTGGGAAAATTGTCAATAGCGCCATCTATTAAGTTATAAATGGATAGGTTTAAAGGGACAGTAATAAGAAAAAAATTGTTTTAGAAATAATAAATATATTGTGAATTAGTAATTTAATTTAATATCTAATTGTAATTGAGAAAGGACCTAATTGGAAGAATAACTGGCTCCACCTTTTAAATTGTGAAGGGAAGTTTATATAAAAAAAAAAATAATAGAAAAAAATATTCTTAGGAAAAAATCTTTTGTTTTGTAAATGAAACGATTTTAGTAGAAAATAATCTAACACTCGATTAACGAGGGTTATGTAGACAAAAATAAACTCAGCTTATTGCAATAATTAAACGCAGTTTGCTTATAACACTTGAAAAGGGGGAAAAAGCACAAATCGATGTCTCAAAGTAATCAATATTTGTAGAAAATAATATTATCCGTACATGAAATATTTACATATAATGTAGCACTGAAATAATTATTTTTCTACAAAACAAAACCCGTGATTTTTGTAGAAAAAAGCCACAAAATAGACTTTTAGCAATGTAACGAAAATGAATTGTATAAAATACCAAAACAATTTAATTTTAGCGAAAAACATACCGATTTGATCTAAACATACTAGGGATATTATATTTTAATAATATTAATAAAAACTTTAAATGTTTTTCATCTTATTATACCCTCCATCCCATAGTGCTGGAGGGTATATTCACTTTGTCAAATGTTTGTAATTCTTTTAAAAAAAATCTGGGACCCCATAAACTATATTTATTCTTGATCAGCATGAATAGAGAAGTCGATATAGCCATGTCCGTCTGTCCGTCCGTCTGTCTGTGGAAACACAAAATACTCCGACAATACAGAAGAGGTACTGCTAATTTTCAGTGAAATTGTTTGCTGATATCATGAGCAGTTTTCTAGTGAAAATGATCAAAATTGGTTAACGCGTTCAAAAGTTATGAGTGAAAATGTGGGAAGACCTCTAAAAATTTTTAAGCAAATTTTAAATTATACTATTTATTTCATCATACATACATACATACATACATACATACATACATACATACATACATACATACATACATACATACATACATACATACATACATACATACATACATACATACATACATACATACATACATACATACATACATACATACATACATACATACATACGTACAATCAATGCTTATACACAAGAATATTCGCAAGCAGGGATGGCTGGCATATCGCTGAAATACCGTCCCCGATTCTAACACCTTTCAACTGACTATCGTTATCGCTTAAATACCGTTACCGATATTCTTGAAATACCGTTATCCGTAAAATACCGTTACCCTTAAAATACCGTTACCGAAATAATCTAACAGATCTGAACAAAAAAAACTTCTGTAAATAGATATATTTTCCCAAAGTATGATCATAAACTAGACAGTCACTTAAACTCGGGCATAATGCGGTTAAAAGTTGTGGTGTGCATTAACATTACCTGAATAACTAAAATAACGTTATCCTTAAAATGCCGTTACCAAAATAATTAAAAAATCTTTTTCCCTAAAATGAAGTTACCGAAATATCTAAAATATCGTTACCGCTAAAATACCGTTAGCGAAATAAATAAAATACCGTTAACGCTAAAATACCGTTAACGCTAAAATACCGTTAACGCTAAAATCCCGTTACCGAAATAACTAAAGTATAGTTTCCCCTAAAATACCGTTACCGAAATAAAAGAAAATAGCGTTACTACGACCAATAACCACATAGAATCGGTTACCATCCATGGTCATGATCAACACTTAAAAGAAAAAAAAAACCCACAAAATATTGTTGTTGTTTTTTTGTTTTGTTTTGTAATACAGTATGTATGTACGTATGTTTAGTAGCAATCGCATGCAGAGTTGCCAGGTTTGACGATTTGTCGTCATTTTGATGATATTTAATACCCAAAATAACTAAATGACTATTTGACGACTTTTGCTTCCAAAATGACGATTTTTTGACAATAATTTAATATGTCAGCAAGATCTACTTATTTATCATTCTCATAAAATCGCCGGCTCGATTATTAAATTTATATTATTTCGTTAAAAATTGAAAGTAAAAACATTGTTTTTTGATCGATACTTAGCTTTTATATGCTAATATGATGTGAAATACAATTTTGCAAAAATGCAAATCCTAGAATTGAATAAAACTTAATCCAAACCGCATTTATTTTTTTATAAATTCATTACGGGTTTAGCTTAATTTAGTTTCTGTGTTTATATGTTTAGAACATTTTTTTAAATTTTTATAAAATTTAATTGGAGTTAGATTTGAATAAAAATAAAAAAATGTTCATGTTAAAACACAAGGCATGGACTTTTTTGCGATACAAACAGATCTCTAGCCCGAATATATTTCATGTTGAAAGATGATATATACACAACTTTAAATGAAACAAAATAAATCCAAAAATAAATCCGGTGCTTAAAAAACAGGCCTAATAATATAAATAAAGTGCCAAAATTTAATAATTAAAAAATATAACATTAAGTTTGTTCGATAATACAAAAATTTGTACAAGTTTTTACTGGAAGGTGTTCGTTTAGACAAATACGCAGTAAAAAGAGAGAGTAAAGTGACAGTTTGATGCCAAAGAACTTACAAGTTTTTACTGGATACATTTTTGCCAGTAAGAATTTGTAAGATGAAAAACACATATGACTAAAAAAATATGCTTGTATTTTTAGTAAACAAAAACAAAAATTAAATTAAATTTTAATTGTTTATGGATTGAAAGTGAAAATTATTAAATAATTAACTATGGAAGAAGTTAAAAAACATTTAAATTATTTTTGGTCGATAATTTCAATTAACTTTTTCCTTTTCCATAATGACCAGTTGATTTTTTTTTAATATTTAAAACAAGCTATTTTATCTAATTTAATAATTCCTACAAATTTTCTGTTCGTTTACTTTTTTGTAAATTTGTCTTACTATTTGTAATTTTGTTACTGAGTAGTTTTTACTGAACTTTACAGGAAAAGTAATCGAACAGACTTATTGTTAAAGAATTTCCAAATTTTGTAAAAGAATTTATTATTTAAAAAGTTGTGCTACTGAAATGTTGTTCACAGAATTATGCAGATATAAGTGATTAACAGTTCAAGTGGTAAAATTTGTTTGATTTAAAGTTGTATTTATTTGATCTTTCAACATTATATTTTTGTTATTTTATTAATTAATAATCATACAATTACAAGTTATATACTATTACCCTAACCGAGCACTAGCTACTATGGCCTTCGGCGCGTTGTAGCGAAAACAGATCAGTGCCTCTGGTGGGAATCGAACCCACGACCCCCGCACTGATAAGCCAGCACGCTACCAACTAGCCTACTGGGGGACACTGTTCAACATTTTATAAATATGAATATCGCTGTAAAATATAATGATTTTCGAAGTTTAAACCAAAGAGAAGTGTCAAAAATCGTGTTATATTACAACGATAACGCGTTAACATTTGAAATGTGAATAACATTATTGTATTTTATTTTTATTAAAACTTTATCACTCTTCTAACAAATATATTTTATTTTGACGATTTTTCAAAATATGATTTCTGCTCTGCAAACCTGGCAACACTGGTTATGAGTGCAAATGTGAGAAGCCCTTGAAAAATTGTTAAGCTAATTTATAAAGTATTCTTTTGTTTTCCAGATACCAGGCTTGCCAGATACCTTTTTTGTTAACCCCAACAAATCAAAAAATCACTAATTAGAAAAAAGGTAGAACAAAATAATTAGTTAAAATTCTTTATTTATTTGACTGCATTAACCAGAGTTGCCAGACACTTTAATCGTTATCAGAACAAAAAAAATATCCAGGAACAAAATCCCCGAATTCAACAATGTAAATTCATAACTTTTTTTCGTACACTATTTTTATTTATTCTCATTCTCAACCTTTAATAAATTTGCAAGGAAACTCTTACACTCTTATTACATTTATTAAAAACCCCATTAAATTTAAAGGACATTCACTTTCAGAACTTTTTTATTTAAGACATATAAGGTGCATACTTCATCTTAAAATCTTTTGATTATATGCATTTGTTTTCCTTAAAAGTCCTAATTTTTATTTGATACATACAAAAATAATGTAAATTAAAGTATTGATGTGTAAAAACCAATCGAATTTTGGGAAAATTTCTTTGGGTTCTTATTCTAGGAGTCGTAAACGAGAATTGCACAAGCAGCTAAGCTGAAAAACAATAATTTGAAATACCAGTTTCTTTAATTTTTTGTGTCTCGAAAACACCCTAAACACTCTAAAGATTTTCTTTTATAATTTTTGACAAACTTAGTTTCATCACACTTTCCGTTTTACTTATGTGATGTATAGTATAAACACATGTGTTGTAATGTAAACTGGCATTTCATAATTATTTCATTATGTATGTCTCCGCAAGCGTATTTTTGTTCCCTTAAATTTATCTAAAATTCTGATTATTCGAAACTGTTTTTATGCGTTTGTATTCATTGCATCTCTTCTAACGATCCAAAATATATTTTAGTAACCCTTATTTCTTTCATTATTATATAGGCAAAGAGACAAACAACAGGCGAATTTTACAACAGTTTTTTTTAAACATCATAAGGAACTACACACAAAAAAATAAAAACCGATTTCAATTACGAAAACTACGTATTCAATTACTTTAGTTGTTGAAATTGCACCAACAACGAAAATTGCAAAATCTATTACGAAATTGATAGCCATTTAATTGAAATTTTTTTCAAGTAAATATTGATACATTTGATTAAAAGTTTGCTCAATATTGTAATCTTTTTTTGATTAAAATTTAATTGGTTCAATTAAAAAAGTAATCAATTCCGTAAAATATCTAAAAAAAAAACTTTAAAAAATGTTGGATTTGCACGGATTTGAGCAATTATTTAATTGATTCAATTACTTTTTAATCCACAGTTTTTAAAATTTTCAGCAAATAATTTAATTGAAAAAAATAAAAAGATATATTTTTCCTGCGTTGCAGATTTTATCACCAAGTAATTGGTTCAATTAAAAAGTAATTGACACACTTTTAATTTTCAACAAAACGGTTTAATCAATTATTTTCGGGAAATATTTTTTTCTGTGTATAAAAATATATATATTTTTCACTACACGTTCTTCTTTAGGTAATCAGAATAACCTTTGAATACCCACTGTTATAAGCATGCACAATTTCAGATTCATTTTAGTAAACTTTAAATAAACATTTTTTCTTTTGTAACAACCCAAATACATTAACCAATCAGTCATATTTTGTTTTACCTATAAAAACAACATTATTTTTGTTATTTTTACAAAGAATATAGATATTAATATTGTTTGCACTTTCCCTGGTTTATGAAAACACCGAGATGGAGGGTATCCAAAAATTCGGCACAGCCGAATTTAATCTTTTTTTTACCAAATTCGGCACATCGGACTTTAATGCTTCCACTTGTTTAAATTTATATATTTTTTATTTTGGTTCGACTTGTTTGTTAAAGCGTTACTTCAGTGTGAAAAGTTTGACATTCGTTGAACCGGGAATTTTTTTCATTGAGTGTTGTTTTTCATTTTTTTTTAAATTTTAAATACAAAAAAAAAAATTGGAAAAAAGCACTTCAAAAATTATAAATTTTTTTGGAAAAGTATTGATGAGGCTTACTTTCTTCGTAATAATAAAATTGCAAATGAAAAAAGTTCCAATACGAAAAAAATGGTCGTGGTAAAGTTTTCTACAAAAGAGGCTAAAGGGAAACTTATGACGGCTAAAGCTAAGTTGAAAGAAAATGAAAGTACAAGTTCGGTTTTTATAAACGACTTTCTTAGTAAGGAAACGTTGAATCTTTTAAATTATGCAAGAAGTTTGAAAAATGCTGGATACCTTTATGTGTATGCAAGAGGTGGTAAAGTGTATTACAAACGAAGCGATATTTCGAGACCCCAAGTTGTAAGATGTGAAGAGGATGTCGATGAATTGTTGTTAAATGCCACAACAACAAAACCTTGGAAGCCGAGATCGATGATTAACAACGATGCTGCTGTAACTGTTGATGATTCTGATGATGATTGTGATGAAGCTGCATATGTTTCACCTTAAATTGTATACTTTGCATTTATAATCATGTAATATATATATATATTTTTTTTCTATAATTTTTATGATTAATAATCAATATTTTCAAAATTTTTCACAGTTTAATAATTATTTATACAATATAAATTTTTCTTTTTTGAATATCATTTGTGTAAACATAAGAAGCGTTTCGTCTATTAGTAAATTTAACAAATTTAAATCGATGATTGCAAGTCTTTCTAAACTACCTGATCTTATTGCTATTCAGGAATCATGGTTTGAATCAAATTTAACCCAACTTTATTCTATCCCAGGATATGCAAACGTTCACTGCTGTAGGGGCGATGGATATGGCGGTACATCATTATATGTTAGCAACAGATTACAGTTTACTGTGGAGAATTGTAAAAGTGAAAACTATGTCGATGTTGTTTCAATTTCTTTAAATAATTTCAAAATTGATAGTAAACCCCTAAAAATAATATCGCTATACCGCTCCCAGAAATGTTTGACCGATGATTTTTTAATAATATTAGAAAGATATATGGAAACTAATGCTCAAAGCCCTGTTATTGTAATTGGAGATACAAACATTGACTTATTTCAAAATCCTCAGTTTAATGATTTGTCAAATCTATTTTTAAACTATGATTGTCACAACTGCCACTCTTTGGTTACAAGGCCAAGCAGTGCAACATGTATTGACAATGTGTTCAGTAATTTTTTGGGAAAAATATTTGTAGATTCTGTTGAATGTCCGTTAACGGATCACAATATAATATGTGTTAAAGTGAAAAGTAATTTTGTTACTAATAGAGATATTGAGGTAAATAAAACTCGATGTGATTACAATAAGGTTAAACAGTATTTGCTAAGTAGTTTGGCTGAAGTTGATATGGCTGTCGATTCACCAGATTTAACAGAGAATCTTATATCTTGTATTGCTAATGCTATTACAAATTCAACGAGTAACATAAAATGCAAAACACAACTAAGATTTGAGCTTACCCCGTGGATTAACAAAAATCTGCAAAGCTTAATATTGTTTAAACGTAAACTTTTGAAAAAACGCCGAAAGTCCAAATCTGATAAATATGAATATTTGTTGAAAAAAATAAGTAAAATTATTAAAATGGCTTGCAAAACGTCTAGAAATAACTACTTTTATAATAACATAAATAGAATTGATGGTGATCCAAAAAAATGTTGGAATTTTTAAACAATTTACTTGGAAGAGTACAGAAAACGAATTTTAGTCTCTCAACATCAACTGGTGAAAAAATTGTCAATGAACAAATTATAGCTGACAGTCTTAATCAGTACTTTATACAATCCGTAAAAGATCTGAGGCAACAAATTGAAACATTTCCTGGTGATAATTGTAATATCTTTAGAACCTTACCCAGAAGTTCTAATAGTTTTTCAATTCTACCTGTAACACTTGAAGATGTTGATAATATCATCGGTAATCTGAAAATTCATAAATCAACTGGTTATGATAATGTTACTCCCAAATCAATTGTAGTTTGCAAGCAGATAATTGCGCCAATTTTAACAAATATATTTAATAATATGATATGTTCGTCAAACTTTCCGGATTGCTTAAAAATCTCTAAAATTGTTTCAATTCCTAAAATTTTAAATGCATTTTCAGTAAACAATTTTCGTCCAGTTGCTGTTCTCTCAACTATTGATAAAATATTTGAAAAACTAATTTACCAAAAGCTCTTAATGTATTTCGATGATAATAACTACATTTATAAATTTCAGTTTGGATTTAAAAAAGGTTGTGGAACCGATGAAGCGGTGGCGAATGTTGTGAATTTTATATGTAATGGACTGGACCAGGGTTCGAGGGGAGTAGCAGGTCTGTTCCTGGACTTCACAAAAGCTTTCGATCTAGTTGATCATGGAATATTGATACAGAAATTAAGATATTATGGTGTATCTGGAAGAGACATAACATTTTTTGAAAGTTATTTTAAAAACCGTAAGCAGTTTGTTCAAATAAACAATACAAAAAGTAATATGTTAAATGTCGAGTATGGTGTGCCGCAAGGAAGCTGCTTAGGACCGTTACTATTTTCAATATATCTAAATGACATCAGTAACTTAAATCTTAATGGCCAATTGTATATGTTTGCAGATGATGTGTGTCTTTTTTACCCGTATAAATACGATTTGGTTTTAAAAACATACATGGAACGAGATGTATCTTTGATAATAGAATTTGCACGGGTTAACAAGTAAGTTATAAACGCAGATAAGACAAAAATTGTTCGATTTAGCCCACATTCACAAGCGTCAAATAGTTGCTTCAATATCTATATTGATGGTAAACTAATTTATGAAACCCAAGCTGTTAAATATTTAGGAATTACGTTGCAAAGCAACCTTCTTGGGATTCTCATATTTGTGAGGTGAAAAGTAAGATTGCTCCAGCCATTGGATTATTGTATAAATTGAAATACAGACTTAATAAAGAGACTAAATTACTCTTGTATCAAGCTCTAATACAGAGTCATTTGAATTATATGGCAATTATTTATGGTTACAAAAATACAACTGTTCTAAAAACGCTGCAAAGTATGCAGAATAAAGCTTTGAAAATAGTTTACAATCTGCCTTTAACCTTTTCAACATTATCCCTTTATAGGGATGTTTGCAAATATATTTTACCAATCCATGCGTTGTACGAATATCAATTGTTAATGTATATATTTAAATCATTACACAACATAGGTTATCATACTGTACATTTTCATCAAAACCAATCTGTTTTTAATACCAGAAATCAACAAAATCTAAGAACAGCAAGATGCAGACTGGAAACTACTAAGCAACGTATTGAATATATGGGTACTAATGAGTATAACAAACTACCAGTGCATTTAAGAACCATGAATAGAATATCACTTTTTAAAGAAAACCTTAAAAAATACTTATTTGAAAATATAGAAACGCTTCTTTTGTAAACTAGTTTTTTCTTTAATTTGTAAAAACGAATAAATTTTGTTTAAATTTAGATATGAATTATAAATAGTACATTTAGTATATTGCCAACTAGTCTCAAAAATGCCTCAACGGCGCTGAGACCCAATTAATTTAGAATTGTAGTGTACTTGGAAGTTATTTAAATAAATAATTAAAAAAAAAAAAAAAAGTAATTTTTCATACTGTAATTTAATTTTTGAAAAAATGTATTTTTTCGGTATTTTTTCGAAGATGGTACTTTTTTAGAAAAGCTAATTTTTTTGGTACTGTTTTTTGGAAAAGCTCAAAAATTTTCGCTAATTTTATTTTTTTTTTGAAAAATGGAAGTTTTTTTGGAAAAGATACTTTTTTTGGAAAAAGTATTGTTTTGAAATTGGTACTTTTTTAGAAAAATTAAATTTTTTGGGCACTTTTATTTTTTTTTGTGGAAGATACTTTAGGTGGAAAATGAAAATTTTTAAGGAAAAGGTATTTTTTGCGGAAAAATTACTGTTTTTAGGAAAAATTTCTTTTTGAAAAAATTTCTTTATGGAAAAATTTCTTTTTGAAATTGATATTTTTTTTTAGAAAAATTTATTTATTTTCTTTTTTGCTTGGAAATTTTATCTTTTTTTGGGAAGAAGCACTTTTTTGAAATTGATACTCTTTTTGAAAATTAAATTTTGTTGGTAGATTTTATTTTTTGGAAAAGGAACTTTTTTCTGTATTTTTTTTGGAAAAGGTACTTTTTTTGGAAGATACACAAAGTACTTTTTAAAATTGCTACATTTTTAGAAAAATTTAATGTTTTTGGTACTTTTTGTTTGAAAAATGGAAATTTTTTTTGAAAAGGGTAATTTTTTTGGAAAGAGTACATATTTGAAATTGGTACTTTTTAGACCCTCCATCCCATAGTGCAGGAGGGTATATTCACTTTGTCAAATGTTTGTAATTCTTTTAAAAAAATTCTGGGACCCCATAAACTATATTTATTCTTGATCAGCATGAATAGAGAAGTCGATATAGCCATGTCCGTCTGTCCGTCCGTCTGTCTGTGGAAACACAAAATACTCCGACAATACAGAAGAGGTACTGCTAATTTTCAGTCAAATTGTTTGCTGATATCATGAGCAGTTTTCTAGTGAAAATGATCAAAATTGGTTAACGCGTTTAAAAGTTATGAGTGAAAATGTGGGAAGACCTCTAAAAATTTTGAAGCAAATTTTAAATTATACTATTTATTTCATCATACATACATACATACGTACAATCAATGCTTATACACAAGAATATACGCAAGCAGGGATGGCTGTCAATATCGCTGAAATACCGTCCCCGATTCTAACACCTTTCAACTGACTATCGTTATCGCTTAAATACCGTTACCGATATTCTTGAAATACCGTTATCCGTAAATACCGTTACCTTAAAATACCGTTACCGAAATAATCTAACAAGATCTGAACAAAAAAACTTCTGTAAATAGATATATTTTCCCAAAGTATGATCATAAACTAGACAGTCACTTAAACTCGGGCATAATGCGGTTAAAAATTGTGGTGTGCATTAACATTACCTGAATAACTAAAATAACGTTATCCTTAAAATGCCGTTACCAAAATAATTAAAAAATCTTTTTCCCTAAAATGAAGTTACCGAAATATCTAAAATATCGTTACCGCTAAAATACCGTTAGCGAAATAAATAAAATACCGTTAACGCTAAAATACCGTTAACGCTAAAATCCCGTTACCGAAATAACTAAAGTATAGTTTCCCCTAAAATACCGTTACCGAAATAAAAGAAAATAGCGTTACTACGACCAATAACCACATAGAATCGGTTACCATCCATGGTCACGATCAACACTTAAAAACAAAAAAAAAAACCCACAAAATATTGTTGTTTTTTTGTTTTGTTTTGTAATACAGTATGTATATACGTATGTTTAGTAGCAATCGCATGCAGAGTTGCCAGGTTTGACGATTTGTCGTCATTTTGATGATATTTAATACCCAAAATAACTAAATGACTATTTGACGACTTTTGCTTCCAAAATGACGATTTTTGACAATAATTTAATATGTCAGCAAGATCTACTTATTTATCATTCTCATAAAATCGCCGGCTCGATTATTAAATTTATATTATTTCGTTAAAAATTGAAAGCAAAAACATTGTTTTTTGATCGATAGCTAGCTTTTATATGCTAATATGATGTGAAATACAATTTTGCAAAAATGCAAATCCTAGAATTGAATAAAACTTAATCCAAAATGCATTTATTTTTTTATAAATTCATTACGGGTTTAGCTTAATTTAGTTTCTGTGTTTATATGTTTAGAACATTTTTTTAAATTTTTATAAAATTTAATTGGAGTTAGATTTAAATAAAAATAAAAAAATGTTCATGTTAAAACACAAGGCATGGACTTTTTTTGCGAAACAAACAGATCTCTAGCCCGAATATATTTCATGTTGAAAGATGATATATACACAACTTTAAATGAAACAAAATAAATCCAAAAATAAATCCGGTGCTTAAAAAACAGGCCTAATAATATAAATAAAGTGCCAAAATTTAATAATTAAAAAATATAACATTAAGTTTGTTCGATAACACAAAAATTTGTACAAGTTTTTACTGGAAGGTGTTCGTTTAGACAAATACGCAGTAAAAACTGGTAAAAAGAGAGAGTAAAGTGACAGTTTGATGCCAAAGAACATTTTTGCCAGTAAGAATTTGTAAGATGAAAAACACATATGACTAAAAAAATATGCTTGTATTTTTAGTAAACAAAAACAAAAATTAAATAAAATTTTAATTGTTTATGGATTGAAAGTGAAAATTATTAAATAATTAACTATGGAAGAAGTTAAAAAACATTTAAATTATTTTTGGTCGATAATTTCAATTAACTTTTTCCTTTTCCATAATGACCAGTTGATAAAAAAATATGCTTGTATTTTTAGTAAACAAAAACAAAAATTAAATAAAATTTTAATTGTTTATGGATTGAAAGTGAAAATTATTAAATAATTAACTATGGAAGAAGTTAAAAAACATTTAAATTATTTTTGGTCGATAATTTCAATTAACTTTTTCCTTTTCCATAATGACCAGTTGATTTTTTTTTAATATTTAAAACAAGCTATTTTATCTAATTTAATAATTCCTACAAATTTTCTGTTCGTTTACTTTTTGTAAATTTGTCTTACTATTTGTAATTTTGTTACTGAGTAGTTTTTACTGAACTTTACAGGAAAAGTAATCGAACAGACTTATTGTTAAAGAATTTCCAAATTTTGTAAAAGAATTTATTATTTAAAAAGTTGTGCTACTGAAATGTTGTTCACAGAATTATGCAGATATAAGTGATTAACAGTTCAAGTGGTAAAATTTGTTTGATTAAAAGTTGTATTTATTTGATCTTTCAACATTATATTTTTGTTATTTTATTAATTAATAATCATACAATTACAAGTTATATACTACTACCCTAACCGAGCACTAGCTACTATGGCCTTCGGCGCGTTGTAGCGAAAACAGATCAGTGCCTCTGGTGGGAATCGAACCCACGACCCCCGCACTGATAAGCCAGCACGCTACCAACTAGCCTACTGGGGGACACTGTTTCAACATTTTATAAATATGAATATCGCTGTAAAATATAATGATTTTCGAAGTTTAAAACCAAAGAGAAGTGTCAAAAATCGTGTTATATTACAACGATAACGCGTTAACATTTGAAATGTGAATAACATTATTGTATTTTATTTTTATTAAAACTTTATCCCTCTTCTAACAAATATATTTTATTTTGACGATTTTTCAAAATATGATTTCTGCTCTGCAAACCTGGCAACACTGGTTATGAGTGCAAATGTGAGAAGCCCTCGAAAAATTGTTAAGCTTATTTATAAAGTATTCTTTTGTTTTCCAGATACCAGGCTTGCCAGATACCTTTTTTGTTAACCCCAACAAATCAAAAAATCACTAATTAGAAAAAAGGTAGAACAAAATAATTTAGTTAAAATTCTTTATTTATTTGACTGACACCAGAGTTGCCAGACACTTTAATCGTTATCAGAACAAAAAAATATCCAGGAACAAAATCCACGAATTCAACAATGTAAATTCATAACTTTTTTCGTACACTATTTTTATTTATTCTCATTATCGACCTTTAATAAATTTTGCAAGGAAACTCTTACACTCTTATTACATTTATTAAAAACCCCATTAAATTTAAAGGACATTCACTTTCAGAACTTTTTTATTTAAGACATATAAGGTGCATTTTTCATCTTAAAATCTTTTGATTATATGCATTTGTTTTCATTAAAAGCCCTAAATTTTATTTGATACATACAAAAATAATGTAAATTAAAGTATTGATGTGTAAAAACCAATCGAATTTTAGGAAAATTTCTTTGGGTTCTTATTCTAGGATTCGTAAACGAGAATTGCACAAGCAGCTAAGCTGAAAAACAATAATTTAAAATACCAGTTTCTTTAATTTTTTGTGTCTCGAAAACACCCTAAACACTCGAAAGATTTTCTTTTATAATTTTTGACAAACTTAGTTGCATCACACTTTCCGTTTTACTTATGTGATGTATAGTATAAACACATGCGTTGTAATGTAAACTGGCATTTCATAATTATTTCATTATGTATGTCTCCGCAAGCGTATTTTTGTTCCCTTAAATTTATCTAAAATTCTGATTATTCGAAACTGTTTTTATGCGTTTGTATTCATTGCATCTCTTTTAACGATCCAAAAATATATTTTAGTAACCCTTATTTCTTTCATTATTATATAGGCAAAGAGACAAACAACAGGCGAATTTTACAACAGTTTTTTTAACATCATAAGGAACTATAAAAATATATATATTTTTCACTACACGTTCTTCTTTAGGTAATCAGAATAACCTTTGAATACCCACTGTTATAAGCATGCACAATTTCAGATTCATTTTAGTAAACTTTAAATAAACATTTTTTCTTTTGTAAAATCCCAAATACATTAATCAATCAGTCATATTTGTTTTACCTATAAAAACAACATTATTTTTGTTATTTTTACAAAGAATATAGATATTAATATTGTTTGCACTTTCCCTGGTTTATGAAAACACCGAGATGGAGGGTATCCAAAAATTCGGCACAGCCGAATGTAATCTTTTTTTACCAAATTCGGCACATCGGACTTTAATGCTTCCACTTGTTTTTAGAAAAATTTATTTTTTGTGTACTTTTTTGGAAAAAATACTTTTGTGGGAAAAATACTTTTTTTTTGGAAAAGATATTTTTTTTGGAAAAAGTACTTTTTTTACATTAGTACTTATTTAGAAAAATTTATTTTTTTTGTACTGTTTCCAATACTTTTTAGAAAAATTAATTTTTTGAAAATAGAACATTTTTGGAACCTCTTTTTTTGGAAAAAAAAAACTTTTTTGTTACTTTATTTCAAAAATTGGTACTTTTGTAGAAAAATAATTTTTTTTTGTACTTGTTTTTTGGTAATCAGGTAAATTTTTGGGTAGTTTTTTTTTGAAAAGGGAAATTTTTGGTTACTTTATTTTGGAAAAGATACTTACGTTTTGGAAAAAGGTACTTATTTAGGGAAAAAGTACTATTTTGGTAGTACTATTTTTTGGTTCTTTTTTGGAATAGGGTATTTTTTCGGCAATTATTTTATTTGAAAATTTCGGTACTTTTTTTTGGAAAGGGACATTTTTGAAAATGGTACTTTTTTATAAATAAATTTAATTTTTTTAGTACTTTTTTGCCAATTGTTTCGGTACATTTTTTGGTAAAAAGGAAAATTTTTTGGTACTTTTTTTTTTGAAAATAAACTTTTTCTCTGGAAAATGTACTTTTTTCTGAATAGGGTAAAATTTTTGGTACTTTTCTTTGGGAAAGGCCCTATTTTCGGTAAGTATTTTTTTTGAAAATTTCGGTACTTTTTTTTGGATAGGAACATTTTTGAAATTGGTACTTTTTTATAAAATTTATTTTTTTTTTGAAATGAACGTTTTCAGTACTTTTTCTCTTTGGAAAAAGTACTATTTTGAAATTGGTACTTTTTAAGAAAAGAAAATTTTTTGGTAGTTTTTTACAATGGTTTTTTGTGCTTTTTTGGAATAGACTTTTTCGGTAATTTTTTTTTTTTGAACATTTCGGTACTTTTTTTTGAAAAGGGACTTTTTGATACGTTTTTAGAACTATTTTTTTTTCGGTAATTATTTTTTTTTGAAAATTTCGGTACTTTTTTTTGGAAAGGGAAATTTTTTTGGTACTTTTATTTTGGATAAGGGACTTTTTCGGTAATTTGAAAATTTCGATACGTTTTTTTGGAAAGGGACATTTTTGAAATCAGTACATTTTTAGAATATTTAATTTTTTTGGTACTTTTTTGCCAATAGTTTTGGTACTTTTTTTTTGGTAAAAAGAAAAATTTTTGGAACTTTTTTTTTGAAAATGAACATTTTTGGTACTTTTTCTCTTTTTTTGGTACTTTTATTTTGGAAAAGGGACTTTTTCGGTAATTATTTTTTTTTGAAAATTTCGGTACTTTTTTTTGGAAAGGGACATTTTTGAAATCAGTACTTTTTTAGAACATTTAATTTTTTTGGTACCTTTTGCCAATAGTTTTGGTACTTTTTTTTGGTAAAAAGAAAAATTTTTTGGTATATGAACATTTTCGGAACTTTTTCTCTTTGAAATTGTACTTTTTTCTGAAAAGGGTACATCTTTTGGTACTTTTTTTGGGAAAGGGACTTTTTTCGGTAATTATTTTTCGGTAATTATTTTCTTTTTGGAAAGGGACATTTTTGAAATTGGTACTTTTTTAGAAAATTAAAATTGTTTGGTACTTTTTGTCAATAGTTTTGGTACTTGTTTTTTGGTAAAAATAAAAATTTTTTGGTACTTTTTTTTTTTGAAAATTATCGTTTTCTGTACTTTTTCTCTTGGTACTTTTTTTGGAAGAAGGTACTTTTTTTGGAAGAATGTACTTTTTTTGGGACTTCGTTTTCGGTACTTTTTTTTTTGGAAAAAGGTACTTTTTCGGAAAAATGGACACTATTTTCGCAAAAAGGAGGAGTTTTCCACTTTTTGGCCTTCTCCGTAGGAATATCAAAAAATCGCTTCTTAGTGGAGGTCTAAGTCGAGAAGGAACATATGTACCAAATTTCAAGTTCCTAGGTCCAGAGCTCTTGGCTGGGGAAAATGGACATTATTTTCCAAAAAAGGAGGAGTTTTTCCACTTTGTGGTCTTGTCCGTTGGAATATCAAAAAATCGCTTCTTAGTGGAGGTCTAAGACGGAGGAGGAACATATGTACCAAATTTCAAGTTCCTAGGTCCAGAGGTCTTGGCTGGGCGATGTTGAGTCACTCAGCCCTCAGTATCTCAGTCACTCAGTCACGCCACTCTTATATAGTTACAAGCCGGCTAAAGCCGGGCTTGCCCGGAGTACACCTACACGCAGAGAAAAAGTATAACTGAAGATGATTGTCATTTAGGATAATAATATGATTGCTACGAATATGATGCTCTTAAACTATTATAAAACGATGCTCTTTTTTCTGCGTGTAGTTCAGAATAAAAATTTTTATTCATTGTAAGTTTTGTAAATATTTAAGGAGTTTTTTTATATAATGACCAACATGTGGAATATTATACAGAATTCATGTGCTGTTGATCACAGATCCAGATCCTTGCCTGTAAACTCTAGCTGAAGGAGTTTGAAGCTTCATAACAATGTAGCTTGTGTTTGGATTTTATTTACCTATAATTAATAATCTGAATTCGTTTTTGTTTGTATAAAAACATTTATGTTTATGATTAGTAACCTTTGATAATTAATGAAATTGTGATAAATCCACATTCTATCGATTCTATTTTTATTACTTATTAAAAAAATTCTAAAATTTTTTTTAGAACAGTACCCACCATAACCGACCGAGAGGGCTCATCCCCATGTCGTAGTGATACGTACACACTATGGTCCGAAACATAGCGGATTAAGATGTATTTGTATTACTAATAGGGAGTATGCCCGCTGCATTGTTAGCGTGGGGACGACATTGTTTTGCCCTCAAGTTTACAATGTAATTGATTTTGGATAAGAATTTAATCTTTTAAGGAAAATAAAACACAATATATTAGTATTGGTATCCAAACATTTAGGTAGGTATGGAATGGCATTATCCCCATTTCAAATTTGGGGACTACGAATGAAAATATTTCTGTCTTAACCCTTAAATCAAAATGGGAGCTTTGTCTTGCGTAGTTGTAAGATCGTTTTTCAAAAGAATATTGTGTGAATATTACAGTATTACTGCTTAGACGGACTACGGCAATGTTTATTATTTTTGTGTTCTGTGGTATGTCCAAAGCCGGCTTCGCTGAGTAAAACATTTATGGAAGACTGTAAAATAAAAAAATAATTCTTTATTCCGTTGTCCAATAAAAATTACATTTTAAACTTAAGGCCAACAATGTGTTATCTATGATAACAACCTAGTGGGCTTGCCCGTTACCATAACTGATGTGTTCAATGGTATATGATTTTACTGAAAAGATAATTTCTAAAATATACAATAAAAACATAGTAAAAATGGTATTCACAAGGGAATTAGTACCGCCTATTTACGCTGCCTAAGCCGCTGGAGCTAGGATTGTCATTGAGGTTCCTTCTCCATCATATACAACTAATCACGGTTTTAGGAAATTGTTAGTATGTGGCACAAAAATATAAAAAGTCTTCCCCTCATCGTCCTGCTAAAACCCCTTCGGCTAAAAATCTGAAATGTCAAGTGTATTAGCCAATAATCTATGGGCTAAAGCACTTAAAATATACCTTTAGGAATTTCAAATAAAACTTGATAAAAATGTGGCACAAAAACAAATGTTCGCTTAATCACTCAGCCCAAACCGCTTGATTTTGAAATTTGGCATGTATGTTCCTGCTCTGGCGTAGATATCCACAAATATGGGATTATGTTTACGTAATAGAGCAAACAGTGAAAAGGTTTCCTCTTGATTTACTGCCCAAACCCTTTTGTCTAGAAATCTAAATTTTATAATATGTATGCCCTGCTATAATTTATCGGAGAGAATTTCAAATAATGGCGTGGTAAACATTGTAACAAAAAGGAAGAAGTCTCCTTCTGTTCCAAAAATTTTTTGGAACTCATCAAAATCACCGGGTTTAAATAAGAAAAATTGGGATTAATCACAAAGCTTAAACCGCTGGAGTAAGGAACTTGAAATTTGGCTTGAAGGTTCTTCGTCCGGCACAGATATTATCTAAGAAGAAATTTATATTTTGAAATTCCATAAGGTGAGTGGCAAAATCTCCCTTTTAATATTCTGCCAACTAACATTTGGCTACAAATCTGATCTTTAAAATATGTGTTTCTTTGAACTTCTAATTAAAACTTGTACAAATGGGGTTAGAAAAGGAAAAGTGTCCGTTAATAGCCCGGCTCAAATCGTAGGAGCAAGGTACTTGAGATTTGACATGTAGGTAATTCCGTAAGCATAGACATCAACCAATAGAGGAGCAAAAACGGTCAATCTCATAACCAAAACCATTAGGTAATTATATCGTAGTTCTCTTAAGATATATTTTTTGCTTTTCTGATAAAAACTTGTCATAAATAGAGATTTAAAGGGAAAACGTGTTCTCTTAATGACATGTACAATTGCTTTATGCTTAAAATTTAAAACATCTTTTCGAAATAGTTAAACAAAATAATTAAAACAGGAAATCATTTTCTTTTTATTGTATTCCGACATTAAAAAGTATTGGTAACGATATATTGGATATATAAGCTAGTCGAGTAATAGTAAAATTAAATTATAAAATATTTTGGATATTTAGAAGTTAACTGTATAAAAAGGGGTAAAAGTTGGTACTAATTCATAATGTTTACAATTTAAATACATTTTCCTATTCTCTTGAAATTTTTAGATTCCAAGTGGTGCAAAATTATATACTCTTTTTGACAAATGAACACAAAAGCACAAAATTGGTAAAAAGAAATATTTGGTCCTGGACGATTTTATGAGAAGTTGATCTTTTGGGGATCTACCTTTTTAGGCAGGAATGACATGACATTATCCCAATTTCCGATTTGGGGATTATGGATTCAAATGTATCTATCATAACCCCAAACCAACATGCGAACTATGCCTAACATGATTATGCGAATAATCTCCAGTAAAAAATAGTGAATATTAAAGTTTTTCTGCGTAGCCGGCCTGCGGCCGGACTTAGGGGTTTTTTTACTCTGTGGTATGTCCGAAGCAGGCTTCGCTGAGTAAAAAATTTGTGCAAATCTGTAAAATAAAATAGGTAATACTTTATTGTATTGTCCAATAAAAATTACATTTTGAACTTTAACGCAAAAAAAACGTCTTATCTTAGCCAATGTAGCGTACTCCTTAAGCGTACACTGCATACCAACCACTTATATTGATTTCCCAACATACCGTCTCAAATACTGTAGAGTGAATACCATACAAGTGGCATCAAGTAACAGTCTAGCGACACCTATGACCGCATTCTTTTACTTGCACTCAGATATCTGGTGACCGTATGTTGACGATAAGAAAACAATGCATAAAAGTAATTAAGAATAAAAATAAATTGAGTGATTCCTAAAATCACTCAATACTAGACAATAACTTAGATTGTAAGAATAGTATATAAGAACATGTAAATTTGTAAATAAAACAGACTTCTATTTAGAGTTCTAACAACACTATTAACTGTGTTCTTACTTCTTTGAGTCTCAATATTTTGGCAGTTCTTTTGAACGCCTAGTTATAAGCTGACCCCCACACAGCTATTAAAATATAGAATTGGGCTATAGGGAACCTTGCTGCCATAGTACATAGCTACAATAGTAGTAATAAACACGTTACATTACATTACATGGTGATCCTGCCAAATTAACACATTACATTACATGGCGATCCTGCCAAACCAATACATTTGGTGAATCTCAATGAGGATGATTTAAATGCTGAATTAGATAGTTTTGATCCTTCTATTATGAATAACACAGATGCCACCAATGATTTGAATCTCCTTTCGGATGTTGATACTTTGGAAATTTTATCTTATTTAGATCCTCAGCCCGATTTAAATACTTCATCCTCAACCGGTTCTAGCAATAACTATAATAATGAAGATATTTTGGCCTCTTCATTTTAATTAAATAATTAAAAACAACACCATTTTAACGCTTTAAATAGAAAACAAATTATATATGTAAATATAAATTTTTCTTTGCATAAACAAAATTTTTCAAAAAAAAAAAATGCAAAATTTTTAACTACAAATTATCTAAAAATGAAAAAAAAAAACACCAATAGGGAAATTTATAATTGTATAAAAATAATTGTTATTTCAAATAGAATCATACATAAAAGTTTATCCTCAATTAATTTATAAACTAAATATGTTGAAAACTAAAACAAAATACTACTTAAATCTTGCTAAAAAAAAAAAAAAAAAAGTTTAAAGTTCTTTAATAAATAAATTAAGAAATCAATTACAAAAATCTTAACTATGAATATTATTTTCATCCTCTAAATTTCTACTATTCATATTTTTGTTAAGAAAAATATATGAAAAATCTTTTAAAAACTAACAATTTTATAAAAATATATATTTTAAATGATTTCTAGAAAAATAATATCCTTATTACTGATTACTTTGATCATATACCTAGTATATAAATTTTTAAAACATATATATTTAAATAAACCAAAAATTATAATAACAGAAGTATAAATGGAAGAATATCTAACAGAATTAAAAGACATATGTAGCGGTGTTGTTAAGTTAGGTTGTTTGGTAGCGGCATGGGTCTCATAAGGGGTTAATATTAGTTGATAATTTGAGGTAGTGGAAACGGCGCAAAAGAACAGCTGTTTGTTTTGCTGAATGAGGATGGGGAATAAGAGGAGTAAACAATAAAGCAGAAAATAGGAAGAAAAATATTGTTTTAGAAAATAAAATAATTGTTATGATGCTGCAACAAATGAAATTTGTTTTTTGAATAAAATAAAAGTGCTTTTATAGACAGTATGCGGAGGAGCCATTTTTTTTAATATGGCGGCGGAGTGAGTAAGTTGGGTGAGAAAGTTTAATTGTGTCAGTAGAATAGGATAGCTATAAAATAGAAATTAGTAGTTAAGGGGACGGGGTTAGATAATTTGTAGTTTAGACGGGAATTTAAAAATGGTTTGGCTAATGTGGAGTTTAAGCGGCACTTTCATTGCTGCGAGAACATTTGGAAGAAGCACTAGCTGTTGTTCGTTGACGAACAACGAAAATTCAGAGAACATCAACGCCAAGCCGGTGGAAGCCATTTTTTAATTTGTGTCTAAGCGTTAGACTTTTAAATATAAGGGTGAGTTTGTTTAGCTGTATAAGTGTAGGAATTTATGTAAGCTCGGTTTTGTATTTATATTTTTTTCCGATTAGACTCACCAAGCGTTTAAGGACGATTTTATTTTTTGCGGAAAACTTGGAGGACTACAACCCTGTCTGTAGAAGATATAAGGATAAGCCAAGGCGTCCTTTGGTTCGGCGGGTTGTAGTCCACGGCAACTTTTGTTTGGAAATAAGCAGCCATCTTAAAATTTTAAAGCCATTTTGTTGAACGCCTTACAACAATAAATACAATCTTTCAAGCTGTCCTTGGTGCCTTTTTGGAAAAAATTTAATACGTTGGTGAGTCCAATAAGTTTGAGATTAAAGTGAAAGTGCGAAATAAAAATTTAAAGTTTTTGATTTGAGAAAATGCGGGTGGGGGTTCGGTTTGGTGGGGGTTCGGTTTTGCTTAAAGTGAAGTCGTGGTGGGGGTTCGGTTTTGGTTAAGTCGTGGTGGGGGTTCGGTTTTGGTTAAAGTGAAGTCGTAACATTTAATGTGTTCATTAGAAGGTTAATACAATATGAATTAAACCACATTAGGGCAATTTACGAAAGTCTGTGATTTTTTGCTAGTATTTAATAAATAAAATTCATTTACTGTGATATATATGAATTTCCCTAATACTATTTGTTATCAGTATAAATGTTAATCACATTATTTAAAAACAAAACATTTATTTTTTTTTTTTTTTAGTGTTAATCATATACCTACATACTTATAAAACATATGTATATTAGCAACAATTCTATATTTTTGTAGACCAAATAATTTACAATTACACATAACACTCGAATCAACCGTAATTTGTTTCAATTTAAAACAATTTTCAAAATGAACATAAAACTCTTGATTTGCTATGAAATGGAGCGATGAGGGAGGCTGAGGTGGAGGTCTAGGCGGAGGTGAAGGCTTCGGCGGGGGGTTAAATTGTGTTTTGGGTTGTGGCTGTGGCAGAGGTTTTAAATATTTTATGAAAACAGAAAATTAAGTTGTTGAAATGCAAAAAGTTTGTACTTGACCATGAACAACTAAGTTGTTATCGTTTAGTAATAAAAAGCAACAAAACAATATTATTTATATATATTTTATTTATTAATTTGTTTGAGAATTTTGTAATATAATAATATAATCATTAAATATCTTAAATTTATCTATTATCTATATTATATTTATCTATTTTGTAATGTCCCCAAGCATAGGTATTAATACCATCTTCTCTTATATAACGTTTATTATCATCATAACTTAATACAACTTTTGATATTTGTTGGGTATAAATTTCATGTAGAATAGATTTAAATATATACATTTTATCATGATATATAGTTTTATCTATCAGACAGTTACGATAATCATTAATAGTTAGTTTTTTTAAAGCAGAGTTTTTTACACCTTTAGCTTTTTTGATTTCTGCTTTATCGGCAACAGCTATTGAATATACTTTTGATCGAAGTCCAATAAATTCTAACATTACACACCCACTATTCTCGTCTTTCATCATTCCCAACACCTTTTTGTTTTGCAAGGGGAAATTGAAAACATTATTAATTGAATAGTCTGATGTATCAAAGTTTAGATGAAGATCATTGTAAATATCTTTATAAAAATCGTCTGTTCTTATTGTATAAATAAACGAGTCAGTATCCATATAATTTAGTGTTAAATTTTCATTAAATTTTGGTTGCATATACTGATAGTGGAAATCATACATTTTATATTTAGATAGTTCTAGAACTGTAAACCCTAAATATATAGGTTTATTGAACGTCACCCTATCCATACTCATTTGAATTGCAATCATATTATCAGTAAAATGTGTTAAACTATGAAAATTAGGTTTTGCTATAAGAGCTCGAGCACCCGAACGTCTATGTTCACTCTCCCAAGCATTGACGATTTTCACATTTTTACGTTTTTCAACATTTTCCATAGTTTTACCGTATACCGCATTATTCAAAAGTTTAAAAAAATTTTTTTCAAATTCATTTTTGGCATTGGTTCGATGAAGAGTATTTAAGTCGATATACTGTTTCAACCAAGTTGATTGTCTAAATCTTAATATTCTATGAATTTTAACTAATTTTAAACCATTTCTAATACACTGCTGAAGATTTCGATAGTGAATTATATATGATTTTTTGTTAGTTAAATCGGGAATCAGCTTCTTTATATTGTGATGTTTTATTGGAGGACTTTTAAGTTCAGCACAGAATGGTAAATCATTGTGACTATCATGGAGTTCTTCAGGATAGTCTAAATCAACTTCTAAAATGTAACCAAAATTAGAGTTTTCGGATACTTTTGAAATATCAAAGCTATCTATATCTTCAATCCATTCAAATTTACCTTCTGGCAAAGATTCAGACATTGCCCAACCATATAAATTGTTTGCATCTAAATACATAAGATATTGTGAGGGTGTAGAACAATCATATGTTTTCATATATTTATGATTTGCAACTGTTCGACGTGTTGAACATTGAACAATACCACCTCTAATTCCTTTTTTCATGAAATTATACATATTTATATCGGTGAACAATTCCAATTTAATTTTCGTTATTTTTAACATGGCATCCCACGATAAACCAGGTGTTGTATAGTAATGACATGGATCAAGATGATATATCGATTTACAAACAGAACGAAAATTTTCAAATACATCAGTTAAAAGAAGTACATCCGTTTTTAGATATAAAAGCATATACTCATTTAGAGATTGACAGTTAAATGTAGACCAAACACTTAACGCATGCTCATAATCAGTAATAGTACATTCTGTATTATTTAATGTAGAGAAAAACTGTTCGCGAGGAGGTAAAACATTTTCGTTTAATTTTTCAACTGAATCGATATACTCATAAGGAAATATACCTTTTCTTTTCAAAAGATTAAATTCTAAATGATTTGGATATATCGATTTTAATATTTTAAAATCATCATTATGTAAATGATTGGCTAAACTATCTAAACTTGATGACATAAATCTAAAAGAATCGAGAAAACGTAATTCTAAATTATATTCATCGGTAATTTGAATCCTTTTCCTAACAGATATATACAATTCTTTATTAAGTGGTATAACATTTATCTCACCCGGATAATCTGCTAGAGCCTTTACAAACAAATGACAGTCATATCCTGAAAAGTTATGAAAAACTATTGGGATATAGTTAGGTAATTTATAATTAAGATTACAACTATTATGAGCTGGACCGCGATATTGACCAGTTAAATGACAATGATCAGCACATCTATCATCATCTAAAATTTTATTACATATATGACACACATTAGTATTATAATGTTTTTCAATTTCATGGGGTAACAGAGAATTCATTGGTACTACTTTCATTAGAAAGTTTTCACACAAAAAACGTGCATCATCTATTAAATTTTGGACAAAATCTTTAACAACATCGTCACCCGTATACGTTCTAAATTTATTCAATTTAGAATCAAAAGATGATTTTATGTAATAACTGTAAGCTATAGGTATATGTTTTTGAATGCTCGTGACATTATCAGAATTTTGATTATTAATTTTACTTAATATACATTCAAAATCCGCATAGATGACAAATGGTACATCTAATTGATTTTTAAAATTTTTGAATTGTAATATATTGTCATCATCAACACCCGTAGGCGTTTTAGTGACAATTTTATTGCATTCTTCCTTATGTTTTAATAACAAGAGTTCACTGGTTGAATATTGTAAACAAAAATTACAAAAATATATAGCACCATTATGTTTTGAAACCTGTGTGCTCAATAAACGACTTATGTCTTTTATCCAAACATAATGTGATTCATCGTTTTCATCATTTTGAATGTACAGTAGATTAATATGATTAATTTTTACATCAACTGTCTTATAATATGGTCCAACGATTTCTTTTTTTATTACATCACATCCAAAAACATTTACGCTTATATTTAAATTATATTTCTCAAATATCTTAATATCGCCAACAGATAGAGGAAAGGTTAAGGTGGTGAAATCAATTGTTATTCCATTTGTTAGTGTTATTAAGCTTTGTGTGATAACATTACTATAATGTGAATATTTTGGATTTAAATGATCGTTTTCTAATGCAGCTATAAGAGCCCATTTAAAACAATAATTATCATCATTTCTAATGTTGATACACGCTTTTTTATTTCTGATAAATAGTGGTAGTTCTAAATATTTAGATCCTTTTATAGGACAATACTTGTTAACGTTTATCTCAATTCTATTTATACAGACTAGAGCCCAACCACTATCTCGCTCTTGAAATTCATCCATTTTTGTTACTATTTCTATACTATGCTTATCGTACACGTCTGATAGATCTTGTTCTAATTGTACTATTTCCATTTTCGTTTGAAAAGATTTTACACTAATTAGAGCACTATCATTATTTTCAATCTCATTAGTTTTTGAGAATTTTACATATTCTGCAAATAGTTCTATATTGAATTTTATATTTTGATGTTCTAATAACATATTTTTTAAAATATTTATAATGCTTTCTTTTGCATTCGAAAATAAAATGTTTGAAGAAAGCTCAACTATATTTTTATTTCGTATACAAAAGTTTGGATACGCTTATTAAATAAATTTTGCTTATATATATATCGTCGTTTATAAACAAACGATTATTTTTTTTTTATGTTCATTAGTTCTCAAATGATGAGACCAAGAACCTTTTGTTATATTTAATTTACAAGTTTCACATCGTGTATAGCTACACGATGGAGTTTCTTCAATATTTTCAACTTTAACAATTTTTTCATTTTGTAAATTTAATTTTGTTTTGTTGATTTTGGATTAATATGTTTATTATTTAAATGTCTTTTAAAATTATATTTGGATACGAAAGACGTTCCACATACCTCGCAGATGTACATAATACAACAACAGAAATGGAAGTAACGTGCTGAAAGTATTTGAAATTGAAGTTGAAATAAACATAAATTATAGATTTGTTGTTAATATCTATAACATACCTGAACTTAATGTAGATATATATATATATTATATATATATATTTAAATATATCACAGTTTCGATAGTTTTTAAATTAAGTCAAATACCGTTTCCACTTTTTTATATAAATATAGGTTAATTAAATTATATAAAAATTATAATTTTGTGTTTTAAGAATAGTTTTTAAATCACTTATAAGTATCAGTTTTTTTGTGAGTGATGTGTTTCTTAGAATGACGAAATTCGAATGTTTTATTAAAACTCATTAACAAATGTTCTTATATACAATTTCTATTCTTACTAAACTAAACTTTGTTAAAAAAGTTGTGGTCAAGTTCAGAGATAAGAATAAAAAAAATTTTGTTTAATCACATTTTTAATTAAGTACGTATGTTATACTATACTATTATAAACATAATAACAGAATATCAACCTTGTCTGTCCAACATACAGCTTTATCTATCACCTCTTTCATGAGTGTGCTGGTGTCTGAGATTTGTTTATCAGTTTCATTCATATAGTTCTGTTAAATGGTTTCAAGACCGATGATATAACTCATATGCTATTAAACTAAAATTTTATCAAAAAATTGTGATCAAGTTCAAGTTTTTACGACCTAACAAAAATAATAACAAATATTTTGATTTTATATTAATTTTTTTTTATTTAAAATGTGTTTTCTACTTCATCATCATGATTATCATCATCATCTTCATCATCAGTACTGTCATACAAGTTGTTGTAGAATACATATTGCTTCTTCTTTTTAATGATTAGACTATATAATCCATTCACTTCTTTAACTTTCTTTAAAATGTGTGGAGTTGTGTTTAGATAATCCATCTGATTCTTAGTAATAATCAGAAATCGTTTAGGTAAATAAATATAATATTCTTTATTTACAAGACATCTTATACTTTCACCCATATTTTGTATCCATTCGATCTATCTTGTTGATTTCATATGCAGTATTTTCTTCCATATCCTTTAAAGATAAGTATATGATATTTGGATTTTGAAACAATTTTCTTAAGCTTGCTCTCATTATTTTGCTTTCAACTTTTCACCGTAAAACGAATTTTCAAACTGATTCTTTATATTCAATAATTGATATTATAAGGTGTTTTTTAGATATTTTTTAATAACTTCTTATCAATTCCGGTTAAGCATAGATATTAAAACAGTATACGTGTTTGTATGTATGTATGTAATATATAAACAGCTGATGTTTTAATCTTATTGTATCCATGTTTGTGTATTATATATATATATATATATATATATATATATATATATATATATATATATATATATATATATATTTATATATATATATATATATATTTATATATATATGTTATTTATAATAAGAGATTCAGTTTAATTAAAAACTTTGATAAATATGTATTGGGGTCAATTTTTAAAAACTGGTGATAAATATTGCACTTGTCATGTACAGTGGAAAACTTTTCAAATAATAAATGCAGTAGTTTTGGATATTATAATGCAGGTGTTCCTAACCGCAGAAGGGGGGGGCAAGAACGCAAATATTTTCTCTTAATAGAGGACAAGAAATGCCAGCAAATATTCCAATATTTCAATTTAGTCACAATCAACATATAAAAATTGAGGTTATTGGTGGTATGATATCACTAGTTGGAACAGTCTATGAAGGTGGTTTTAAAGATATAAATGTATACTCATTTAAACCATCATGCGTTTATAGTGAAATAGAAGCTAATGTTTTAAGAGGTACAAATAAACTACATAATGGTAAGACTGCTATCCACTCATTGAATAAAAATCAACAAAAACCTCCCCTCCCTCAAAAAATGGCTAATGATAGTAAAGTTAAGAAAGGTGGTAGTGGTGGCGGTGGTAATGACTCAGTTGATAACTCATTTGAATACGGAGATTATTAAATTAGTATATAAATATGAGAAACAATTCTTGTCAGCTCATTCAAAAATATATCGCTAACTTAAGAACACATCTCTAAAAAAGAAAAAACTAAAATGAAAAATATTTTTATCATATTGTTTTCATATATCTATATTATACAAGTTTTTTCAGCTTTACTACCAATTGATTTGAGTGAAAATGAACTTAAAAATACAGAATTTGCAATAAAATTACCAAATAATGATACTGTAAGCATACAACTGAATTTCAAACTTTTAAAGTTTAGTAATGATTTAAATAAAAACATTGAGTCAACAACAAAAGCAGAATATAAATCAAACGAAGAACAAGAAGACTCCCCACCGCCTATAAGTCAATCTTTTACTGTTGAACAAGCTATTGAAACATTTAGGCAAGATTTAGTAAAAAAGAAAAAAATATTGCAGGAATAATTGAAAGTTCGGCTCCATTTTATAGGCATTTTCAACTCCAATACAAAGATAATATAAAATTGAGAATCCGTTGTACATATGACAGCAATTACTTGAAACGTCGATTAAATATTTCATGCTTCGAATACCGTCAAGTTGAATACGAGAGAATTTTAAGTAATGGTGAAATTGAGGTGGTTTCTGAGGATGATACTACATACCGATCCGATGTTACATTAATCAACATTCAAGATTATACACAGGATTTGAATATGGAAATAATATAAATTCGCTGATTTGATGAAATACATTTACTACTAGTTAATATAGACTTTGATGTTGATGTGTTAGGAAGTTTTATTTAATATAAATAAAAAATAAGAAAAAGAATGAATAACGAGTTTTTATTCGAAAATTTTAGATGACTTCATGAAGGAAGAAACGTTTTTGTGGTATGAACATGAGATTATTTTGAAAAAATTAAAAGCTCAATTCAATGAATATGCATTTTATAAGAAAAGTAAATCAAAATTTGGATATCATTATACCAATTGTGTGTGGTCCAACGATGAAACAACTTGTGGACCTGATACCTGTAAATGTTCTCTTATCGATAAAAGTTGGGATCAAGCACTATACATAATGAATTTTTATAATGATTTAAATGCATATACTTTATCAACAGTTCTACAGTCGCCGTTGTGACTTGATTAGTATTAAACAATGTCTGAGGAGAGAATATTAGTTGTAGACGTACAAGGTTTTTATCTCAACAATAAATTCATTGTAAAAGAACTGAGTATTTCAATTGACGACTCGCAAGTTCAAACATTTATTATTAAACCACCTTTTCAATATTCATTGCTGACAACAAAAGAAAAATATTCAATTAATTGGCTCTATAATCATCATCATGGTTTAAAATGGAAAGATGGCGATTCAACCTTAACAAATATTATGGAATATTATATTGCACATGTTAAAGATAAAAATTTTATTTATTATGTTAAAGGATTAGAAAAAATTAAGTGGATTCGAAATATTTTTAAAGATGAAATTAATTTTTATAACCTAGATGATCTAAATTGTCCAAATTTGAAAACTTTATATCAAAATAATAAATCTATAAATGTTTGTTGTTATCATAAGAAATATTGTATACAAGCCGGCTAAAGCCGGGCTTGCCCGGAGTGCACCTACACGCAGAGAAAAGGTATGATTGAAGATGATTATGGACACAAAATTATCATATTTTGATTCTAATTATCATATACATGACTCTGGATGATCATATTACGATTACCGAAGTCGATTTTATCGTCATTTAGGATCATAATCTGATTGCTACGAATTGTAGTCATAACATGATGCTCTTAAACTATTATAAAACGATGATCTTTTTTCTGCGTGTAGTTCTTATTCATTGTAAGTTTTGTAAATATTTAAGGAGTTTTTTTATATAATGACTAACATGTGGAATATTATACAGAATTCACGTGATGTTGATCGCAGATCCAGATCCTTGCCTGTAAACTCTAGCTGAAGGAGTTTGAAGTTTCATAACAATGTAGTTTGTGTTTGGATTTTATTTACCTATAATTAATAATTTTAATTCGTTTTTGTTTGTATAAAAACATTTATATTTATGGTTAGTAACCTTTGATAATTAATGAAACTGTGATAAGTCCACATTCTATCGATGCCCAATAAAGATGTGTAGATCGACTTGAGTCATTGTACATGCCTTCTTATAATGAGATAGTATGCCATTTGCAAAATACCCCATGATACGTACACACTATGGTCCGAACCATAGCGGCTTAAGATGTATTTTTATTACTAATTAAAAAATTTCTAAACATTTTTTTACGAACGTCTACCCACCCTAACCAACCGAGAGGGCTCATCCCCATGACGTAGTGATACGTACACACTATGGTCCAACCCATAGCGGATTAAGATTTATTTTTAGTACTAATAGGGAGTATGCCCGCTGCATTGTTAGCGTGGGTATGACCTTGTTTTGCCTTCAAGTTTAAAGTGTAATTGATTTTGGATAAGAATTTAATCTTTTAAGGAAAATAAAACACAATGTATTAGTGTTGGTATCCAAACATTTAGGTAGGTATGGAATGGCATTATCCCCATTTCAAATTTGGGGACTACGAATGAAAATATTTATGTCTTAACCCTCAAATCAAAATGGGAGCTATGTCTTACATAGTTATAAGATCGTTTTTCAAAAGAATATTGTGTGAATAATACAGTATTTCTGCGTAGACGGATTGCGGCAATGTTTATTATTTTTTTAATGTGTGGTATTTCCAAAGCCGGCTTAGCTGAGTAAAACATTTATGGAAGGCTGTAAAATGAGAAATTAATACTTTATTCCGTTGTCCAATAAAAATTACATTTTAAACTTCAAGGCAAATCAAGGTGTTATCTATGATAACAACCTAGTGGGCTTGCCCGTTACCATAACTTATGTGCTCATTGGTATATGGTGTTACTGAAAAGGTAATATGCAAAAAAAACTTAGTAAAAATGGTAATCAAAAGGGAATTACTACCGCCTATTTACGCTGCCTAAACCGCTGGAGCTTGGAATTTAAAATTTGTCATTGAGGTTCCTTCTCCATCATATACATCTAATCACGATTTTAGGAAATTGTTAGTATGTGGCACAAAAAGATAAAAAGTCTTCCCCTTATCGTCCTGCTTAAACCGCTTCGGCTAAAATCTGAAATTTCAAGTGTATTAGCCAATAATCTTTGGGCTAAAGCACTTAAAATATACCTATAGGAATTTAAAATAAAACTTGATAAAAATGTGGCACAAAAACAAATTTTCGCTTAATCACTCAGCCCAAACCGCTTGATTTTGAAACTTGGCATATATGTTCCTCCTCTGGCGTAGACATCCACAAATATGGGATTATTGGAAATGTTTACGTAATGGAGCGAACAGGTTTATTCCTGATTTACTGCCCAAACCCTTTTGTCTAGAAATCTAAATTTTATAATATGTATTCCCTGAGGTATAGGCTAATTTACCAGAGAGAATTTCCAATAATGGCGTGGTAAAAATTGTAAAAAATATTGAACTTGAAATTTGGATTAAATTAGACATCCACTAAGGAGGGGTTTTTGTAAACTTTTTAGGGGACGGACAAAAAGGAAGAAGTCTCCTTCTGTTCCAAAAATTTTTTGGAACTCACCAAAAACAATGGGTTTAAATAAGAAAAATTGGGATTAATCACAAAGCTCAAACCGCTGGAGTAAGGAACTTGAAATTTGGCTTGAAGATTCCTCGTCTGCACATACATTATCTAAGAAGAAATTTATATGGTGAAATTCCTTAAGATGAGTTGGTAGCGTGCTGGCTTATCAGTGCGGGGGTCGTGGGTTCGATTCCCAGCAGAGACAATGGTCTGTTTTCGCTACAACGCGCCAAAGGCCATAATAGCTAGTGCTCGGTTAGGGTAATAGTATGTAATTTGTAATTATATGATTATTAAATTACTAAAGTAAAAAAAAAAAATATTCTGCCAACTAACATATGGCTACAAATCTGACCTTTAAAATATGTGTTTCTTTGAACTTCTAATTAAAACTTGTAAAAATGGGGTTAAAAAAGGAAAAGTATCCGTTAATAGCCCGCCTCAAATCGTTGGAGCTAGGAACTTAAGATTGGACATGTACTTCCTTAAGCGTAGACATCAACCAATAGAGGAGCAAAAACGGTCAATCTCATAACCAAAACCATTAGGTAATTATATTGTAGTTCACTTAAGATAAATTTTTTGCTTTTCTGATCAAAACTTGTCATAAATAGAGATTTAAAGGGAAAAAGTGTTCTCTTAATCACATGTACAATTGCTTTATGCTTAAAATTTAAAACATCTTTTCGAAATAGTTAAACAAAATAATTAAAACAGGAAATCATTTTCTTTTTAATGTATTCCGACATTAAAAAGTATTGGTAAGGGTAGTCGAGTAATAATAAAAATTTAATTATAAAATATTTTATGTATTTAGATGTTAACTGTATAAAAAGGGGTAAAAGTTGGTACTAATTCATAACTTTTAAATACATTTTCCCATTCTCTTGAAATTTTTGGATTCCAAGTGCTGCCAAATTATATACTCTTTTTCACAAATGAACACAAAAGCACAAAATTGTTAAAAAAAAAATATTTGGTCCTGGACGATTTTTATAAGAAGTTAATCTTTTGGGGATCTACATTTTTAGGCAGGAATGACATGACATTATCCCAATTTCCAATTTGGGGATTATGGATTAAAATGTATCTATCGTAACCCCCAAACTAACATGCGAAATATGCCTAACATGATTATGCGAATAATCCCCAGTAAAAAGAGACATATTCTTCATAGACAAATTTTTCAAAGGAACATTGTGAGAATATGAAAGTTTTTCTGCGTAGCCGGCCTGCGGCCGGACTTAAGGGTTTTTTACTCTGTGGTATGTCCGAAGCAGGCTTCGCTGAGTAAAAAATTTCTGCAAATCTGTAAAATAAAATAGGCATTACTTTATTGTTTTGTCCAATAAAAATTACGTTTTGAACTTTAACCCAAAAAAAACTCTTATCTAAGCCAACAACCTTGTGGGCATTGTCCGCTAATATCAAATACGTGTTCCTTGATGTACAGACTAATTAACTACTTTTTGAAATAAAAACCAGGGACCGTAAATAATGATTATTGTTCGTTTTTTTAAGTCAAAAAATCAATCACTTAGAACAGACATAAAAAAAAATTATTGCACCATTATTATTATTTTTTGACAATCTTTACATATCCGTCATGATTTTTAAATTTCTTATTTTTAAAGTTTTCTTTAATGGTAATGATTATTTTTGAGTAATAATAAAAAAAATCAGCCATAATCATTATTTTTGAGCAAAAAAAAAAAATAAAATTCAAAAATAATCAGTATTTATGATTTATATTTTTTTTCGCTCAAAATAAAACTCACTTTCATTGACCAACACGTGGTACTATGCCAAAAATATGGTTATAGCCCTAATATGCATGTATACTGGGCATTAAGAATAGTAAAGCTGGTATGTAAATCTATACCCAATTTAAAAAAAAAATAAAAAATCAATGTCACGAAGACAGCAAGCTGTTATAATTCAAATTGAAAGCAAACTTATACTATAGTAAATTACCGCAACCATTGCTTGATGTTGCAACTCGTTGGAATTCAACATTTCATATGTTCAACACACTCCAAAAGTTCGAGGATTTTTGTGAAATGCACCTTAAAAATTCTATGAAAGTGAGTTTTATTTTGAGCGAAAAAAAATAAAAATCATAAATAATGATTATTTTTGAGTTGTATTTTTTTTTGCTCAAAAATAATGATTATGGCTGATTTTTATTAATATTACTCAAAAATAATCATTACCATTGAAGAAAATCCTTAAAACTCATAATATAATCATTATTGTGTAATGATTACGGCCCCTGATAAAAACATTCGCTAGAAATCTGAAATTTCAAATAGAGTAATAGCTAATGCACTTAAAATATACTTTTTGGGATTCCCAATAAAAACTCAATGAAAATGTGGTACAAAGAAAAAAATGTCCCCTTAATCACCATGACCAAGCCGCTGCAGCTAGGAACTTGAAATTTGGCATGTAGGTTCATCCCCTCGCATATACATCCACTAAGATGGGATTTTTGGAAATGTGTACGGGGAAAAGTCTCCTTTAGTCCAAAACACTTCAGGTAATTCGCTAAAGAAAAACTTTTGGAATTTATCATAAAACCATAGTAATATAGGACTCAAAAGGGACAAATGGCCATTAATCACAAAGTTCAAACCACTGGAGCTAGGAACTTGGAATAAAGCAAGCAATTTTAATGTTTAATTATTAAAAGATGAATTCTTAATATATTCCGATATTAAAATCTACCGTTAACGGCGTCTAGGATTTTTAAGATATAGGAGATTTTGAATATTCAGAAGTTTTGGGTATAAAAAAGAGCAAAAGGTGATAAATGGTACTCTTTACAACTCTGAAAGATATTTACAACTGCAGAAAAATTATTTTCTCTTTTAAACAAATGAACACAAAAGCATGAAATTGGGAACCTGTAAAAAATATTTGGTCCTAGGCAACCAATAAACACAAAAGCACGAAATTTTGGAACCTGTAAACAAAATTTGGTCCAAGACGATTTTTATCTCCCGATGCTAAATTTATTTTTTAAATTTTTCACTTCTCAATTTTAAGAAAACATCCTCATTATGAGCCTTCTAGATTTCGATTTTTTTTTTGCATAAATCGATACTAAAACACAAAAATTGTTATACTAAAATTTCAGAACAAAATTCCATGTATTTTCAAAACAATAAACATTAAAAATCTATTAAATGGGTTTCAAAAAAGAGTTGACTATTTTTGAACCAATTTTTTATTTAAAAACCCTTTATTTAAACCCTTATTTAACAAAATAGTAAAAATTCCAAGTGGTTTAACCATTTTTGTGTGTTATTTTTGAAAAAATATTCTCTTGAATTTATTTGTTAAAATTTATTGTTAAAATGTGATATTACCTGGTAAATGGCGCCATTAGCTTATCTGAAGTTTTCAAGACGGCGCTATTTTCTCCTTTTCTTATTTTAAAATATGAAACATAGCTTGAAAACTGAGAAAGTTAAAGAAAAATGGACGAAAATTTGTATTACTCCTAGCTTCACCATACGCCAGTGCTAATGACATCCCTATCCGAAATTGGACCTTGGTGGGGACCATTACCTCGTAATTTTTCCAAAAATATTCTATTTATAAAACGGACAACATTTTCGTTTCTTCGGAGTATCCACAAATGTCCTAAATAAATATGAACCAGGTCTGGGAAAGCTTCCGCGATCCTTTACCTAATACAAAGAGCCCAAAACTAAAATGTAATGCCGCAAGTGAAAGACCAAATTTTATTATTATATTTCACATCAATGTAGCATTGTATTAAGCTTGAATAAAATTGTGTGTAAATTAGAAGTAGAAATAAGACTGTAGATGTACTTATTTTGTACTTTAATTAATAATTGTAATAATTAACAAAAATACTTTTTCTGAGCCAAAAAAATAGGAATACATTTTGTAATTTTTTCTGTTTTTTTTTTTTTCAATTTAGATTAAAATTGCTTTACGAAAGATATGGTTTGAGAACAATGCTAATGAAAATTAAAAAATACATACAATGTGAATGAAGTTTTTAGTTCAAAAGACTATTATTTTGGAACTACTTGAAATATTGAAATTTATATATAATATTTTTGTGAAAAAATGGTATCAATTTATGCAAAAACTTTTTCGATGTCTTAAAGGCAAACATTTAATTATTTTAGGAGTTTTTTACATTCTATCCTCTTCAACTCCGAATTCCTAATTAGCTCTTCTCAGTGCGCATGTTTCTATAACTACATATAAAATTTAATGTTTCGACGATCCAGTAATCGAGTTTCCCCGTTCTTATAAAATTTTTCAAATACCAAATTTTTACTGATCTGCCAATTTTGCAAACAACTTAAGTTTTAAATTTCAGATTTAGCTTAACATTCTGATTAAGATGACCACTTCTTAAACATTTTAAATCCCGGTAATACCACGTTTTCAGCGGAAAATTCAATAAGTGCATTTTCAGTGTATTAGCCCACATCACAAAACACCTATATTTCTTCTTAGCCAATGGTCATAAAATTGGAAAAGTACTATTTTGAAATTGGTACGTTTTTAGATAAAGAACATTTTTTTGGTACTTTTTTTACAACAGTTTTTGGTACTTTTTTCTGAAAATGGTACATTTTTTGGTACTTTTTTTGCAAGAGGGTATTTTTTCGGCAATTATTTTATTTGAAAATATCGGCACTTTTTTTTGGAAAGGGACATTTTTGAAAATGGTACTTTTTTATAAATAAATTTAATTTTTTGGTACTTTTTTGCCAATAGTTTTAGTACTTTTTTTGGTAAAAAGGAAAATTTTTTGGAAAAGGTAAAATTGTTGGTACTTTTTTATTTGGAAAAGGTAATTATTTTTTTTTGAAAATTTCGGTACTTTTTTTTGGAAAGGGACATTTTTGAAATTGGTACTTTTTTATAAAATTCAATTTTTTTGGTACATTTTTTTGACAACAGTTTTGGTACTTTTTTTGAAGATTAACGTTTTCAGTACTTTTTCTCTTGGAAAATGTACTTTTTTCAAAGAAGGTACTTTTTTTTGGAAAAAGGATCTTATTTAGGGAAAAGGTACTATTTTGAAGTTTGTACTTTTTTAGAAAAAGAAAATTTTTTTGGTACTTTTTTCCAATAGTTTTTTGTACTTTTTTCTGAAAAGGGTACATTTTTGGAATATGCTTTTCTCGGTAATTATTTTTTTTTTGAAAATTTCGGTACTCTTTTTTTGGAAAGGGACATTTTTGAAATTGATACATTTTTAGAAAATTAAATTTTTTGGTACTTTTATTTTCGATAAGGGACTTTTTTCGGTATTTATTTTTTTTTTTGAAAATTTCGGTACTTTTTTTTTGGGAAGGGATATTTTAGAAATTAGTACTTTTTTAAAATATTTAATTTTTTTGGTACTTTTTTTGCCAATACTTTTGGTACTTTTTTTTGGTAAAAAGAAAAATTTTTTGGTACTTTTTTTTTTAAATGAACATTTTCGGTACTTTTGCTCTTGGAAAATGTACGTTTTTTTTGCACTTTTTTCTGCAAAGGGTACATTTTTTGGTACTTTTTTGCGAAAGGGACTTTTTTCGGTAATTATTTTTTTTGAAAATTTCGGTACTTTTTTTTTTGGAAAGGAACATTTTTGAAATTGGTACTTTTTTAGAAAATTTAATTTTTTTGGTACTTTTTTGTGAATAGTTTTGGTACTTTTTTTGGTAAAAATAAAAATTTTTTGGTACTTTTTTTTCGGTACTTTTTCTCTTGGAAAATGTACTTTTTTCCAATGCTTTTCGGTACTTTTTTTTGAAGAAGGTACATTTTTTGGGACTTCGTTTTCGGTACTTTTTTTTTTTGGAAAAAGGTACTTTTTTTGGAAAAATGGACACTATTTTCCGAAAAAGGAGGAGTTTTCCACTTTTTGGCCTTCTCCGTAGGAATATCCAAAAATCGCTTCTTAGTGGAGGTCTAATTCGGAGGATGAACATATGTACCAAATTTCAAGTTCCTAGGTCCAGAGGTCTTGGCTAGGAAAAATGGACAATATTTTCCGAAAAAGGAGGAGTTTTTCCACTTTTTGGCCTTGTCCGTTGGAACATCAAAAAATCGCTTCTTAGTGGAGGTCTAAGTCGGAGGAGGAACATATGTACCAAATTTTAAGTTCCTAGGTCCAGAGGTTTTGGCTGGGCGATGTTGAGTCACTCAGCCCTCAGTCACTCAGTCACTCAGTCACTCAGTATCTCAGTCACGCTACTCTTATATAGTTACAAGCCGGCTAAAGCCGGGCTTGCCCGGAGTGCACCTACACGCAGAGAAAAGGTATGATTGAAGATGATTATGGACACAAAATTATCATATTTTGATTCTAATTATCATATACATGACTCTGGATGATCATATTACGATTACCGAAGTCGATTTTATCGTCATTTAGGATCATAATCTGATTGCTACGAATTGTAGTCATAACATGATGCTCTTAAACTATTATAAAACGATGATCTTTTTTCTGCGTGTAGTTCTTATTCATTGTAAGTTTTGTAAATATTTAAGGAGTTTTTTTATATAATGACTAACATGTGGAATATTATACAGAATTCACGTGATGTTGATCGCAGATCCAGATCCTTGCCTGTAAACTCTAGCTGAAGGAGTTTGAAGTTTCATAACAATGTAGTTTGTGTTTGGATTTTATTTACCTATAATTAATAATTTTAATTCGTTTTTGTTTGTATAAAAACATTTATATTTATGGTTAGTAACCTTTGATAATTAATGAAACTGTGATAAGTCCACATTCTATCGATGCCCAATAAAGATGTGTAGATCGACTTGAGTCATTGTACATGCCTTCTTATAATGAGATAGTATGCCATTTGCAAAATACCCCATGATACGTACACACTATGGTCCGAACCATAGCGGCTTAAGATGTATTTTTATTACTAATTAAAAAATTTCTAAACATTTTTTTACGAACGTCTACCCACCCTAACCAACCGAGAGGGCTCATCCCCATGACGTAGTGATAACGTACACACTATGGTCCAACCCATAGCGGATTAAGATTTATTTTTAGTACTAATAGGGAGTATGCCCGCTGCATTGTTAGCGTGGGTATGACCTTGTTTTGCCTTCAAGTTTAAAGTGTAATTGATTTTGGATAAGAATTTAATCTTTTAAGGAAAATAAAACACAATGTATTAGTGTTGGTATCCAAACATTTAGGTAGGTATGGAATGGCATTATCCCCATTTCAAATTTGGGGACTACGAATGAAAATATTTATGTCTTAACCCTCAAATCAAAATGGGAGCTATGTCTTACATAGTTATAAGATCGTTTTTCAAAAGAATATTGTGTGAATAATACAGTATTTCTGCGTAGACGGATTGCGGCAATGTTTATTATTTTTTTAATGTGTGGTATTTCCAAAGCCGGCTTAGCTGAGTAAAACATTTATGGAAGGCTGTAAAATGAGAAATTAATACTTTATTCCGTTGTCCAATAAAAATTACATTTTAAACTTCAAGGCAAATCAAGGTGTTATCTATGATAACAACCTAGTGGGCTTGCCCGTTACCATAACTTATGTGCTCATTGGTATATGGTGTTACTGAAAAGGTAATATGCAAAAAAAACTTAGTAAAAATGGTAATCAAAAGGGAATTACTACCGCCTATTTACGCTGCCTAAACCGCTGGAGCTTGGAATTTAAAATTTGTCATTGAGGTTCCTTCTCCATCATATACATCTAATCACGATTTTAGGAAATTGTTAGTATGTGGCACAAAAAGATAAAAAGTCTTCCCCTTATCGTCCTGCTTAAACCGCTTCGGCTAAAAATCTGAAATTTCAAGTGTATTAGCCAATAATCTATGGGCTAAAGCACTTAAAATATACCTATAGGAATTTAAAATAAAACTTGATAAAAATGTGGCACAAAAACAAATTTTCGCTTAATCACTCAGCCCAAACCGCTTGATTTTGAAACTTGGCATATATGTTCCTCCTCTGGCGTAGACATCCACAAATATGGGATTATTGGAAATGTTTACGTAATGGAGCGAACAGGTTTATTCCTGATTTACTGCCCAAACCCTTTTGTCTAGAAATCTAAATTTTATAATATGTATTCCCTGAGGTATAGGCTAATTTACCAGAGAGAATTTCCAATAATGGCGTGGTAAAAATTGTAAAAAATATTGAACTTGAAATTTGGATTAAATTAGACATCCACTAAGGAGGGGTTTTTGTAAACTTTTTAGGGGACGGACAAAAAGGAAGAAGTCTCCTTCTGTTCCAAAAATTTTTTGGAACTCACCAAAAACAATGGGTTTAAATAAGAAAAATTGGGATTAATCACAAAGCTCAAACCGCTGGAGTAAGGAACTTGAAATTTGGCTTGAAGATTCCTCGTCTGCACATACATTATCTAAGAAGAAATTTATATGGTGAAATTCCTTAAGATGAGTTGGTAGCGTGCTGGCTTATCAGTGCGGGGGTCGTGGGTTCGATTCCCAGCAGAGACAATGGTCTGTTTTCGCTACAACGCGCCAAAGGCCATAATAGCTAGTGCTCGGTTAGGGTAATAGTATGTAATTTGTAATTATATGATTATTAAATTACTAAAGTAAAAAAAAAAATATTCTGCCAACTAACATATGGCTACAAATCTGACCTTTAAAATATGTGTTTCTTTGAACTTCTAATTAAAACTTGTAAAAATGGGGTTAAAAAAGGAAAAGTATCCGTTAATAGCCCGCCTCAAATCGTTGGAGCTAGGAACTTAAGATTGGACATGTACTTCCTTAAGCGTAGACATCAACCAATAGAGGAGCAAAAACGGTCAATCTCATAACCAAAACCATTAGGTAATTATATTGTAGTTCACTTAAGATAAATTTTTTGCTTTTCTGATCAAAACTTGTCATAAATAGAGATTTAAAGGGAAAAAGTGTTCTCTTAATCACATGTACAATTGCTTTATGCTTAAAATTTAAAACATCTTTTCGAAATAGTTAAACAAAATAATTAAAACAGGAAATCATTTTCTTTTTAATGTATTCCGACATTAAAAAGTATTGGTAAGGGTAGTCGAGTAATAATAAAAATTTAATTATAAAATATTTTATGTATTTAGATGTTAACTGTATAAAAAGGGGTAAAAGTTGGTACTAATTCATAACTTTTAAATACATTTTCCCATTCTCTTGAAATTTTTGGATTCCAAGTGCTGCCAAATTATATACTCTTTTTCACAAATGAACACAAAAGCACAAAATTGTTAAAAAAAAATATTTGGTCCTGGACGATTTTTATAAGAAGTTAATCTTTTGGGGATCTACATTTTTAGGCAGGAATGACATGACATTATCCCAATTTCCAATTTGGGGATTATGGATTAAAATGTATCTATCGTAACCCCCAAACTAACATGCGAAATATGCCTAACATGATTATGCGAATAATCCCCAGTAAAAAGAGACATATTCTTCATAGACAAATTTTTCAAAGGAACATTGTGAGAATATGAAAGTTTTTCTGCGTAGCCGGCCTGCGGCCGGACTTAAGGGTTTTTTACTCTGTGGTATGTCCGAAGCAGGCTTCGCTGAGTAAAAAATTTCTGCAAATCTGTAAAATAAAATAGGCATTACTTTATTGTTTTGTCCAATAAAAATTACGTTTTGAACTTTAACCCAAAAAAACTCTTATCTAAGCCAACAACCTTGTGGGCATTGTCCGCTAATATCAAATACGTGTTCCTTGATGTACAGACTAATTAACTACTTTTTGAAATAAAAACCAGGGACCGTAAATAATGATTATTGTTCGTTTTTTTAAGTCAAAAAATCAATCACTTAGAACAGACATAAAAAAAAATTATTGCACCATTATTATTATTTTTTGACAATCTTTACATATCCGTCATGATTTTTAAATTTCTTATTTTTAAAGTTTTCTTTAATGGTAATGATTATTTTTGAGTAATAATAAAAAAAATCAGCCATAATCATTATTTTTGAGCAAAAAAAAAAATAAAATTCAAAAATAATCAGTATTTATGATTTATATTTTTTTTCGCTCAAAATAAAACTCACTTTCATTGACCAACACGTGGTACTATGCCAAAAATATGGTTATAGCCCTAATATGCATGTATACTGGGCATTAAGAATAGTAAAGCTGGTATGTAAATCTATACCCAATTTAAAAAAAAATAAAAAATCAATGTCACGAAGACAGCAAGCTGTTATAATTCAAATTGAAAGCAAACTTATACTATAGTAAATTACCGCAACCATTGCTTGATGTTGCAACTCGTTGGAATTCAACATTTCATATGTTCAACACACTCCAAAAGTTCGAGGATTTTTGTGAAATGCACCTTAAAAATTCTATGAAAGTGAGTTTTATTTTGAGCGAAAAAAATAAAAATCATAAATAATGATTATTTTTGAGTTGTATTTTTTTTTGCTCAAAAATAATGATTATGGCTGATTTTTATTAATATTACTCAAAAATAATCATTACCATTGAAGAAAATCCTTAAAACTCATAATATAATCATTATTGTGTAATGATTACGGCCCCTGATAAAAACATTCGCTAGAAATCTGAAATTTCAAATAGAGTAATAGCTAATGCACTTAAAATATACTTTTTGGGATTCCCAATAAAAACTCAATGAAAATGTGGTACAAAGAAAAAAATGTCCCCTTAATCACCATGACCAAGCCGCTGCAGCTAGGAACTTGAAATTTGGCATGTAGGTTCATCCCCTCGCATATACATCCACTAAGATGGGATTTTTGGAAATGTGTACGGGGAAAAGTCTCCTTTAGTCCAAAACACTTCAGGTAATTCGCTAAAGAAAAACTTTTTGGAATTTATCATAAAACCATAGTAATATAGGACTCAAAAGGGATAAATGGCCATTAATCACAAAGTTCAAACCACTGGAGCTAGGAACTTGGAATAAAGCAAGCAATTTTAATGTTTAATTATTAAAAGATGAATTCTTAATATATTCCGATATTAAAATCTACCGTTAACGGCGTCTAGGATTTTTAAGATATAGGAGATTTTGAATATTCAGAAGTTTTGGGTATAAAAAAGAGCAAAAGGTGATAAATGGTACTCTTTACAACTCTGAAAGATATTTACAACTGCAGAAAAATTATTTTCTCTTTTAAACAAATGAACACAAAAGCATGAAATTGGGAACCTGTAAAAAATATTTGGTCCTAGGCAACCAATAAACACAAAAGCACGAAATTTTGGAACCTGTAAACAAAATTTGGTCCAAGACGATTTTTATCTCCCGATGCTAAATTTATTTTTTAAATTTTTCACTTCTCAATTTTAAGAAAACATCCTCATTATGAGCCTTCTAGATTTCGATTTTTTTTTTGCATAAATCGATACTAAAACACAAAAATTGTTATACTAAAATTTCAGAACAAAATTCCATGTATTTTCAAAACAATAAACATTAAAAATCTATTAAATGGGTTTCAAAAAAGAGTTGACTATTTTTGAACCAATTTTTTATTTAAAAACCCTTTATTTAAACCCTTATTTAACAAAATAGTAAAAATTCCAAGTGGTTTAACCATTTTTGTGTGTTATTTTTGAAAAAATATTCTCTTGAATTTATTTGTTAAAATTTATTGTTAAAATGTGATATTACCTGGTAAATGGCGCCATTAGCTTATCTGAAGTTTTCAAGACGGCGCTATTTTCTCCTTTTCTTATTTTAAAATATGAAACATAGCTTGAAAACTGAGAAAGTTAAAGAAAAATGGACGAAAATTTGTATTACTCCTAGCTTCACCATACGCCAGTGCTAATGACATCCCTATCCGAAATTGGACCTTGGTGGGGACCATTACCTCGTAATTTTTCCAAAAATATTCTATTTTATAAAACGGACAACATTTTCGTTTCTTCGGAGTATCCACAAATGTCCTAAATAAATATGAACCAGGTCTGGGAAAGCTTCCGCGACCCTTTACCTAATACAAAGAGCCCAAAACTAAAATGTAATGCCGCAAGTGAAAGACCAAATTTTATTATTATATTTCACATCAATGTAGCATTGTATTAAGCTTGAATAAAATTGTGTGTAAATTAGAAGTAGAAATAAGACTGTAGATGTACTTATTTTGTACTTTAATTAATAATTGTAATAATTAACAAAAATACTTTTTCTGAGCCAAAAAAATAGGAATACATTTTGTAATTTTTTCTGTTTTTTTTTTTTTCAATTTAGATTAAAATTGCTTTACGAAAGATATGGTTTGAGAACAATGCTAATGAAAATTAAAAAATACATACAATGTGAATGAAGTTTTTAGTTCAAAAGAATTATTATTTTGGAACTACTTGAAATATTGAAATTTATATATAATATTTTTGTGAAAAAATGGTATCAATTTATGCAAAAACTTTTTCGATGTCTTAAAGGCAAACATTTAATTATTTTAGGAGTTTTTTACATTCTATCCTCTTCAACTCCGAATTCCTAATTAGCTCTTCTCAGTGCGCATGTTTCTATAACTACATATAAAATTTAATGTTTCGACGATCCAGTAATCGAGTTTCCCCGTTCTTATAAAATTTTTCAAATACCAAATTTTTACTGATCTGCCAATTTTGCAAACAACTTAAGTTTTAAATTTCAGATTTAGCTTAACATTCTGATTAAGATGACCACTTCTTAAACATTTTAAATCCCGGTAATACCACGTTTTCAGCGGAAAATTCAATAAGTGCATTTTCAGTGTATTAGCCCACATCACAAAACACCTATATTTCTTCTTAGCCAATGGTCATAAAATTGGAAAAGTACTATTTTGAAATTGGTACGTTTTTAGATAAAGAACATTTTTTTGGTACTTTTTTTACAACAGTTTTTGGTACTTTTTTCTGAAAATGGTACATTTTTTGGTACTTTTTTTGCAAGAGGGTATTTTTTTCGGCAATTATTTTATTTGAAAATATCGGTACTTTTTTTTGGAAAGGGACATTTTTGAAAATGGTACTTTTTTATAAATAAATTTAATTTTTTTGGTACTTTTTTGCCAATAGTTTTAGTACTTTTTTTGGTAAAAAGGAAAATTTTTTGGAAAAGGTAAAATTGTTGGTACTTTTTTATTTGGAAAAGGATCTATTTTCGGTAATTATTTTTTTTTGAAAATTTCGGTACTTTTTTTTGGAAAGGGACATTTTTGAAATTGGTACTTTTTTATAAAATTCAATTTTTTTGGTACATTTTTTTGACAACAGTTTTGGTACTTTTTTTGAAGATTAACGTTTTCAGTACTTTTTCTCTTGGAAAATGTACTTTTTTCAAAGAAGGTACTTTTTTTTGGAAAAAGGATCTTATTTAGGGAAAAAGTACTATTTTGAAATTTGTACTTTTTTAGAAAAAGAAAATTTTTTTGGTACTTTTTTCCAATAGTTTTTTGTACTTTTTTCTGAAAAGGGTACATTTTTGGAATATGCTTTTCTCGGTAATTATTTTTTTTTTGAAAATTTCGGTACTCTTTTTTTGGAAAGGGACATTTTTGAAATTGATACATTTTTAGAAAATTAAATTTTTTGGTACTTTTATTTTCGATAAGGGACTTTTTTCGGTATTTATTTTTTTTTTGAAAATTTCGGTACTTTTTTTTGGGAAGGGATATTTTAGAAATTAGTACTTTTTTAAAATATTTAATTTTTTTGGTACTTTTTTTGCCAATACTTTTGGTACTTTTTTTGGTAAAAAGAAAAATTTTTTGGTACTTTTTTTTTTAAATGAACATTTTCGGTACTTTTGCTCTTGGAAAATGTACGTTTTTTTTGCACTTTTTTCTGCAAAGGGTACATTTTTTGGTACTTTTTTGCGAAAGGGACTTTTTTCGGTAATTATTTTTTTTGAAAATTTCGGTACTTTTTTTTTTGGAAAGGAACATTTTTGAAATTGGTACTTTTTTAGAAAATTTAATTTTTTTGGTACTTTTTTGTGAATAGTTTTGGTACTTTTTTTGGTAAAAATAAAAATTTTTTGGTACTTTTTTTTCGGTACTTTTTCTCTTGGAAAATGTACTTTTTTCCAATGCTTTTCGGTACTTTTTTTTGAAGAAGGTACATTTTTTGGGACTTCGTTTTCGGTACTTTTTTTTTTTGGAAAAAGGTACTTTTTTTGGAAAAATGGACACTATTTTCCGAAAAAGGAGGAGTTTTCCACTTTTTGGCCTTCTCCGTAGGAATATCCAAAAATCGCTTCTTAGTGGAGGTCTAATTCGGAGGATGAACATATGTACCAAATTTCAAGTTCCTAGGTCCAGAGGTCTTGGCTAGGAAAAATGGACAATATTTTCCGAAAAAGGAGGAGTTTTTCCACTTTTTGGCCTTGTCCGTTGGAACATCAAAAAATCGCTTCTTAGTGGAGGTCTAAGTCGGAGGAGGAACATATGTACCAAATTTTAAGTTCCTAGGTCCAGAGGTTTTGGCTGGGCGATGTTGAGTCACTCAGCCCTCAGTCACTCAGTCACTCAGTCACTCAGTCACTCAGTATCTCAGTCACGCTACTCTTATATAGTTATAGATGTGCTGAAAAAAAATGTAATACTCTTAAGAAAGTTTATTAAATCAAATATTAATAAAGAAAACATAAAATTATAAAAAACATTTTTTTGATTATTATTATTTAACACTTAAATCAGATAAAATAAACATCAATCATCAGTTCATTCTGAATACTTGTAATGTCAATAACAATCTCTTTAAACGGAAACACTTCAACTCTGGTTGAAGAATATTTTCCTCCAATTGAACTCCCTACAAAATATGTTTGTGGACTTATTGATTTTGTAACATTCAATTCCATACCCAATGTAGATGTTTACAACAATTTGTTTCATATAGGAAATCATATTATTACTATTCCGGTGGGCTCATACGAACTTGAGGATATTAATGTTTTCTTAAACTCAAGCTTAAGAAATATCGATGAATCAATTAACCTAATAATTGAAGCTAACAATAACACCCTTAAAACTGAAATAACCTCATCTATGGATATTGATTTTTCACAACCAAACAGTATAGGAAAGTTGCTTGGATTTAGTAAAAGAAAATTAGAAGTAAATTCAACTGAATATTATAACACTGATCAAAATCTTCAAAATAATGAATCTTTGGAAGTGATGTTTGTAGATATTAATCAATCGAATGCTATAAGGTTATTTGAATCTGACTTACCTACACATCTTACGAATGTTAATACAATACGCATTGAAAGCAACTTAACAACCGGTTCATTTATTAATAATACTTCGAATCATACTATTCATGAATTTCCTCTTGATGTTCCTCCAGGATATAAAATAAACGAAAAACCTCGAAATGTCATTTATTTACCCGTCAACTGTCAACAAATAAACAACATAACGATTAGAATCCTAAATCAAGACGGTGAACTTATAAATTTTAGAGGAGAAAAAATCACTCTTAGACTCCACTTCAAACCAGAATAATGATCATTTACAATAAAAACATAGTGCAAAGAGGATTTCCATTCAATACCGCACCAACTCACATTCGAGAAAGTATAAAAAATAAAAAACTGTTGTCCTCATCTAATACAGAATACTTAAAATCATTGGGATTTAATCTTCAACAATGAATGAAATACTAAATGTTCTTCAAAAACCTATGTATGATGAGAGTATTGTAAAAAGGGAATATCATAGTTACTCTCCATATCTAAAATCATTCAACAACAACGATGAGATTCGTATACCAATTCAAAATCAGGATCTCTTCGTCCTACCAAGTGAGAGTATGATTTACATTCATGGTTTTATAGTAAAGAAAGAAGCAACCAAAGAGGTTCCAGCTATAGATGTGAAATTAAAAAACAACTTTGCTTCATATTTGTTTGATGAAATTCGTTACGAAATTAATGGTTTTGAAGTTGATCGTACACGTAAACTTGGAATTTCATCTATCATGAAAAATTTTGTATCGTTGAATAAGGCTGAAAGTGATGCATTAAAAAACGCAGGTTGGTCTCTTACTGAAACTTGTACTTTAGTAAAAAGTCATTTTAGTTGTTGTATACCTCTGAAAATGTTGCTGGGTTTTGCTGAAGATTATAACAAAATACTATTAAATTCGAAACATGAGCTTATCCTTCAACGTTCTACATCCGATGAGAGATCATATCATTCTACAAATGCAACTGATCAGTTGAAATTAACAATTCTGGATATAACATGGAAAATGCCACACATTCAACTATCGGACTTTGCAAAATTGGAAATGTTTAAGATAATCAACAGCAAACATTCTATACCAATTGCGTTCAGAAGTTGGGACTGTCATGTAAATCCTGTTTTACCAAGAGTACAAAGGTTTTATGGAATGTAAAGCTTTCTCCACAAAACGAAAGACCACGATTTCTTATAATTGGTTTACAAAAAGAGAAAAGTAAAGAAGAAGGAAATATATTTGATCATTGCAATATCTCTAATTTAAAAGTTTATCTAAACTCAGAGTCATATCCATATGATGATTTAAATAATCGTTTCGAAATGGGTCAGTATTCTGTTTTATATAATATGTATGCAAATTTCAACAAAGCTTTTACATGCGAGAAACCTGAACCATTATTAAATGTTGATGAATATAAGACTTATGCACCGCTTATTGTTGTTGATGTTTCACATCAAAATGAGGCTGTTAAAATTGGACCTATTGATGTACGAATTGAATTTGATACTGAAGCAAACAAACCAATTCCAGATAATACATCAGCATACTGTTTAGTTATTCATGATCGTTTAATCGAATACTCACCTCTAACAAGCGAAATTAGAAAAATTATTTAATTATAGTATTTCTTTTGAAATTTTTTAATAAATGAAATAATATGTTTATTTATAAATAAAACAAGATTTTTTTAATTCTTAATCAATGTATTTTATTAAAACAATTATAGTTTCTTTTTAGTTTAGTTTCGAAAACAAAAACTTTAAACGTAAATGGCCACAATTTATTGTATTAAAATTTTGATATCTATCATAATTATAGCTAATGTTGTTTCCTAAATATTTTATTAATTGTTTCGGTGGTTGCAAGTTACCAAAACTATCAAAATATTCGATTTGATTGTGTTTTTCCAGTATGCTACCCAATGTGTGCCAGATCCCTTTGAAGTATCCAGATTGATTATTCCACATTCTTTTTTAAATGGTGTACTTGGAAGAGTGTTGCACATAAACAC
>JAEKOY010000328.1:0-26441 GCA_021234595.1 Delia radicum
GTTTCGTTCGTTTTTGTTGCGCTGGATTTTTAATGTAATTTTGTTTGTTTTAAAATTTTTTATCGGCCATCCCACGCAAAATCTTCCAAAATCTAACCTTGGATCTTCCGATTTCAATAAAATTCAGATACTTGATGGACCCACTTAAAGATTGACGTTTTTAGTTTTTCAAATTTCGAAAAAGCCACGGTTTTATGCATGATTTAGTTTTCTTGAAAAATGAGAAATGTTCAAAAAGTGTGTAAGTCTGTGTATTCGTATTTTCTTTAATATCAATCGAATCATCACCATTTAAATTGCATTGGAATGGTAAATTACTCTACTTTTATACTGCGACCTAAAATTTTTTTCCAGCGTCAAAAAGAATTGCATTTTTATGCAATTTATTTTAAAATTCATTTTTCTAAAATTTGGCCACTCTCAATTTAAAAAAAAAGTATGCATATTTGCAAAATGTGAAATTTTCGCCAAATAGTTGCTCATTAACTTTTTTGGTTTAACTATTTTTAATGATTTTTTTTTTAAAAAGCATGTATCACTTATTTGATATTTTTTTTTTTATTTTGCAAATTTATTACGATTAAATTTAAAAATGTAATCTTAAGGAGCCCTTTTGAACGTCTTTGTTTTATAAGATATACATTTAATTTTAAGGATTTTTTCTGTAGGTAAAAGATAAAAGAAACAACTGAAATATTCTATTTTAAAAATTTTAATTCTTTGCCCTTTCTAGGCTACGTTTGCTATCGAATCGTCAGATTTTTATGGAAAGAAACAAGGGTTAAAAATTAAATTTTTCAAAATTAATATTTAAATAGATTCTTTTATCTTTCATGTGGATAAGAAATCTTAAAAACTAAAGAGACGGCGACTTAGCTCAACATTTTCAAATGTAATATTTTTATTTTGAAAATTTAAAAAAATGTCAAATTATTGTTTTTTCTACACTGCGCTGTATATAATTACAAATGATTTTTGTTATTTTTTCTAATATTACAAACATTTTTTTTAAAACTCAAAACTGGGTTTAAGAGTGTGATAACTTGTCTCTTATTGTGCTAAATTAAAGAGATTACTTGATTAATTGATGTAAGAGTAAAATTGTGTAACAATAATATTCGATTACTTTCCCAGTAAATAAAATTTTAATTGTCTATGGATTTAAAGTGCAAAATATTAAAGAATTAACTGTGGAAGAAATTAAAAAACATTCTAAATTATTTCTGGTCAACAATTTCAATTAACTTTTATCTTTTCCATTATGACCAGTTAATTTTCTTTTTAATATTTGGTATTTAAAATCAACTGTTTTTTATATTTTACCAATTTTACAAATTTTCCGTTCGTTTACTATTTTGTAAATTTGTCTTACTCTCTGTAATTTTGTTTCTGAGTAATTTTTACTGGACTTTACTGGGAAAGTAATCACACACAATTATTCTTACTGGCAAAAATTTATCCAGTAAAAACTTGTAAGTTTTTTGTCAACAACCTGTCATTTTACTCTCTCTTCTTACTATTTTTTACTAAGTATTTGTGTAAACGAACACCTTCCATTAAAAACGTTTACAAATTTGTACAAATTTTTGAGTACGCGAACAAACTTTATAATTACACAATAATTATAAACAAAGAAGAATAGCATATAAAAAAAATTGAAGAAATATTATTGTTTTTTATGCAATTTTAATCAATTTGCAATAAAATGCCGCGTGGTTCATATCAAAGTGATTTTGTAAAAGAAAAAATGTCAGCATATTTAAAAATTGTCTCAAGCTTTTGGGAAATTGCTAGAAAAAATAAGGTTGTCACAAATTTTGCAAATAATCCGAGTGAGTGCTTAGTCAGGCAGCCCAAAAAAAGCTTTCTAATCCGAAAAGTTTTCGGACCGACTTAATGAAGATTGAGAAATCAGTTAATCGATGAGTGTAAGGCTCTTAAAGGATTCCTAGAGAATTACCCGCCAAAAGCTGATGTCTGCGCCAAGGTTATTATTACCCCGCCACAATACTACTCGACTTGATTCGCTAAAAGGAATTTGCAAACCAACTGGAAAAAGGCAAGTCAATAATCGCTGGTATTGGTAGGACTATTTAATCATAATTTTCATTTAAAGGTGTTTTTTTGATGAGAAAAAGTTCAATATTGATGGTCCAGATGGTTTTAACAATTATTGGAGAGACCTACGTAAGGAACCACGATATTTCTCAAAAAGAAATTTCGGAGGCGGATCCTTAATGGTTTGGGCGCTTTTTGTTTCTACGGTATAGTTGATTTGTCATTTCCAAACACCAGAATGAATTCTTCTGAGTACATTAGACGAGAAATGTATGCCTTTTATTGAAAATAGCAACCAATAAGACAATGCCTCAGTACATGTAAGTCGTCAGACAATGGAATTATCATCATCAAAAAATATAAGAGTATTGAAATGGCCCCATGTTCTCCGCATCAAAACCCCATTGAGAATATTTGGGGAGTATTAACCCGTCGAATTAACGCAGAAAACTATTATTAAAATGCATTTTATAGCTTAGGAAATGGTTTCAGCTTCAAAAAAAATTATAAATTAGTATAATTCAGCATCTTTTCTACAACTTCCAATATTCACATTTTAGTGGCCAATAAACAAATATTTTTGAAAAATTTTAGAAATTTTTCGGAAGCTAATTGAGACAACTTCAATACTAGTCTAACTTTGATCGGCTATATTATTTGTACTAGTGTCTACGTTTTGCATATATCCCCTTAAATTATATATTTCATGTTTAAATGCATTTTTAATGCAATTGCATTTTTAAAATACACTTTTTTATCTAAATAAATATGTCAAACAATAAACAAATTGTTTATTAGAATAATTTGAAATATTTACAATTTCCAATATTTACTTTATAGTTTCAAAAAAATTAGAAAAATATAAAAATGTACTCGGAAATATTAGAAAAAAAATAAAAATATACTCAGAATATTATTTTAGATTTTTCGGAATCGCCAATTGAGTCAAATTCAGTACTAGTCTAACTTTGATCAGCTTTTCTCAACCATTTATTATCGCATCTGAATGATCCAGGACTCATTTTGTCTTTAATGGTGTTTTCTTTTTGCCCATGTCCCCTTAATTTATATATATGTTGTATTAATGCATTTTTACTGCAATTGCATTATTTCAGGAAATATTTCGAATTTTAAAAAACTTCTTTATAATTTGAAATCTTTACTACAATTTCCAATATTTCTTTTTAGTTTCCAAAAACAGCTAGTTTTGAGAAATTTTAGAAAAATATTAAAACTTAAAAAATGTTTTCAGAATTTACAAAACCCAATTGATGCAAATCCATTAACCGTTTCTACTAGTTTAACTTTAACCAGCGATATCTCAGCCGTTTTTTATCACATCGGAACGATCGAAACCTTACATTATTTGTAAGTGTGTATATTTTTAAACACTGTCCAAAAAAGATGTATACTTTAATGTCAAAACTATTTTAAATGCAATTGTATTTTTTTAAATGCATTTTGAAGTTATGGAAATACTTTGAATTGTAATTGAGTTGCAATGTTAAATATATTGAAATGTTAATAGAATATATATAATTTGTAATGGAAGAAGAGCGCAGGTTTGATTCCTACAGCCGCAGGTTGTTGAAAAATTTGTCATATAGAGACAATCTGACAATTATAAATACACAAATAATAATACAATTTAAATGGAAAATCACTGATGACGCCTGTCCATGAAAAGAGGCAGAAACTAGTCTAGTATGATTTAAAAATTAATAGCGTTTATAATTTTTAGAAAAAAACGTTTATTCTTCTTCTTAACCTCAACATTTCTAAAATATATAATTTTAGTTGATATAGCGCAGGGAATTTTGGAAAAACGTTTAACTTTGTGATTAATTTCCTTAAAAATTATTCAATTGGCTTCTAAGAAGTTCATTTATCACTGGCAAATAATATATCTAATCAGTAAGCAAGTACGGTCATTCCAAAATAAAAATCTTGCATAAAAAAATGTGCTTACATTTTCTATCTGATTGTGCTTTTTGAATTTCAATTAATATTTTCTTAATTTTAAAATAAATTCTGAGTTTTTTTAATTACAGTTGCAGAAAGTGCTGTTTGACTAAATTTTTAGTATGAACAATTTTTTTTTGAAAATGTTAAATATTTTGAAGTAATGTTTTGAAGGTGTTAAGAAAAGAGAGTCCTACAACTCGGAAAGGCGACTCGATTGGCACTTTTTTGACTTCAGATTTCGGTTAAGAGTATTAAAAATAAAAGTTTAAGTAGAAGGCTGTGCAAATAAAGTCCAGTTTTGTTAAGTAGTATTACTAATTACACATTTATTTGTCGCTACCGTTTAGATATAAAATGTCATTGCATGATGGGTCTGTTTCCCGAAATAGGAAGAGCTTGGCTAACTATTGACTCTGAGATTTATGTAAGATAATGTAATTTTTTAATGGTATTCAGAAATTTAATTTGTTTTCTATTTTTTTAGATATGGACATATGAACAATCCCGCGATGTAGCATATTATGATGGCTTAAGTCATCTCATTGTTAGTGTTGGTTTGGTAAAACCAAAACCTGATGTTTTTATTAACGATGTCAAATATCTGTTAATATTAACAACACCAATTGAAATTATTATCCTAGGTAATTAAATATTATATATGTTTGTTATAAATATTAATTAAATCTGTTCCAGTACGTTACCGACGGTATCTGCTTTTAATATTCTATAGACATGTCATGAATATTCGGTTACTATTCTTGGCATATTTTTACCATTCGTCGAATACCGAATAGTAGCACTATTCGGCAGAATTATTCGGTTAAAAAAAAAATAAATTACAAACCTGAATTTTTCTCATTATAATTGAGAAAATCAAGTTTTTCACATAATACTTTTCTTTAAACCGTCATATACGGCTGTTTGTATTGGTTTAAGACAGGGATGGATGGCAATACCGTTAACGTTAACCCTAAAATACCGTTACCGAAATAATTGAAATAGCGTTATCTTTAAAATGCCGTTACCGAAATAAACAGAAAAATTTGATCATAATTAACTAGCCAGTCATTCGGTCAGGATGGGGCTAAAAATATCGGTGTGTATTGATATAATCAATATCCTTAATATCCTAAAATAGCGTTACCCGAAAATGCCGTTACCAAAATAAGTAAAATTACGTTTGGCGTTACCGAAATAACTGAAATATCGTTACCCCTAAAATGCCGTTACCAAAATAAAAGAAAATAGCGTTACCCTTACCTATACCCGCATTGAATCGGTTACCATCTATGGTTTGAGATGATTTTTATTCCACATAATTTTCTCCATATCTAAAGTACTGTGTACTTTTATATGAAATTTGTATGAAAATGTAAAAAGAACTATTCGGCAAATATCCGTTATTCGGTTTATACCAAATACCGAATGTTGGTAAAGTGCCGAATACACTATTCGTCCCATCTCTAATATTTTGTGTATATTGTTGAACAGTTTAGCGTTACTGTTGTTGTTTTTAAATCCTGCTCTTTTTTGGTCTTTTTTTCATTTCCACTATTTGGAAATTTTGTGCCGGAGGATCAAGTTTGGTAAAAATATCGTATAATATTTTTTGAATTGGTGATAAATGTAATAATAATATTTGTAAAACTGTTTCCTTTACTGCAGTTTTTTAGTGTTTGCGTCCAGAAGGTTAAAAACATAGAAATATATGCGAATCTTCAGGAAAAAAATTATCAACTTTCAGCAAATCAAAAAATCTAGTGTTACTCGTTGCTTAATGGGAAATAATGTATCTGACCAAAAAGTTTTCTTATCCTGAGACTATAATATACTTTTCGAAAGTGTTGTTGAGCACTGATTCCGAATCTGACCTCAGAATTTCTCCATCAGTTTTTGCTAGTGTTATTAAACCCCTAAATTCTTATCGAAACCCCATACGCAGCCCGAGAAACTTGTAGGGGCAAGCGGGAGAAGGGCGGACACTATGGAGCAGTCGTTAAGAATACTTATGGAAACACACTTTCTAGTCGACAGGGCGGGAACCAACGGGGACCAACTTGAACCAAGGGCGGCATACGTGGGACCTTCAGAGGACCAACAACTTGCAACAACCTTGGGGAAAACAGTTGGACCTATGGGGTACCGACCACGAGCGGGAAGTATATCGGGCCATAGTATGGGTATAACCAGGGAGATGGTGAGAAGGGCGGTTAACAGTTTCGCCCTCTACAAGGCAGCGGGACCGGACGAGATCTTTCCAGCTCTTCTTCAGCAGATCATGGATTGGATCGACGAAAGTCTGGTAAACATTTTCAATGCGTGCCTAAAATTCGCGTATACTCCAAGGTTATGGTAGGAGGCAAAAGTTGTCTTCATACCTAAACCGGGAAAGGAGAGTTATGCGAACCCAAAGGCTTATCGACCGATAACTTCCTTTTTACTCAAGACCATGGAGAGGTTAGTAAATGACATGGTTAAGGTTCAAATTCCTAGGGAATTACTTAGGTTTGGACAACATGTCTACTTGAAGGGGCGTTCAGTAAAAACGGCCCTTCTCGAGGTGGTTTGTCATGTGGAGAGATCTTTTGATCTGAACTGCTTCACTCTGTCAATTTTTATTGATATAGAGGGGGCTTTTAATAATGTCTTGACCAATGTGCTTATCCAGTCTCTAGACCAGTTTGACATTCACCGGGACATAGTAGCCTGGGTCGGTCATATGTTAGGGAATAGGTGGATAAATTGCGAGGCAAAGGGCATAGTGATCAGAGACAGGGTTAATCGTGGGACTTCTCTGGGGGGAAATCCTATCTCCACTCCTATGGGTGACTACGATTATTAGTCTCTTGAGGATTCTATCCAGTGGGACCATCCTGGAGGGACCATATTGAGGAAAGGGTGAAGAGGGCCCACATATCGTGGGCCGTCTGTAGAAGGGCAATAGGATCTAAATGGGGTCTGAATCCCAGGATGACACACTGGCTATACATTAGCGTTGTCGGACCTATACTGACGTACGCATCTGTAGTATGGTGGACATCGATGAGATTTGGCTCGTATGTGGGACTATTGCAGAAGGTACAGCGCCTATGCTGTTTGGGCATTAGTGGCGCAATGAGAACCACATCTACTAGGGCTGTCGAGACTATTCTAGCAATTCGCCCAATTGAGGTGCAGGTGAAGTACGAGGCCGCATTGACTATGATGCGGCTGAGGGCTACCGGGGAATGAGGCAGTAATGGCCATATTACCGGGCACCGTACTATTTTGGACCAGTTGCGAGGGTATTGCGTCCCAGAATGTGACTGCGACAGGATTTCAGAGAGGTCTGTCACGGCGCTCTGTGACACGTTAATCCCCGACAGGGAACCATGGTTAAATGGGACCTCCTTGGGGATCCACTTTTACACTGATGGATCGAAACTGGATGGGAAAACGGGTCTGGGCTTCTGTGACGCTGACTTCAATGTACGCAAATGCTTCCGTCTTCCTGACCATAATATCGTACTACAGGCGGAGGTCACCGCGATTACGGAGTGCATTAAGCAGGTGAATATCATGGGCTTGACCGGTGATATTGTGATTTTTTTCGGCTTTATCTACGGACTCTGTGGGATCAATGACGATACTCAGGTGTAAAGGGGAAATTAACGATTTCTCTGCACGGGGACGCATTGAGATTATTTGGGTGCCGGGACACTGTGGTATAGCGGGGAACGAAGTGGCTAATGATTTGGCTAGGGGAGGATCTTCCCTGGAATTAGTCACTTTGGGGAACGCTAAACCTTTTTTAGCTCTCAAGGAGGAGCTGGTGGACTGGGCTGACAGCATGCATAGGACCTGGGCTGACACCATGCATAGGAAAATGCGGGTGTTGGCAGGACTACGAGTATTCTTTGGGGCAACACGGACAAGCTGAGGGAAATTCTAAATCTCAGTAGGAAGGAACTGAGTCTTTTGATGGAAATCCTCTCGGGACACTCGACACTTAGGGCCCATCTCCACCGTATTGGTAGGGCGGACTTGGAAGTGTGCAGGGAAGTATTTCCCTTCTCCGAATCCTCTTTTCGACCTAACCTAACCCCTAAATTTTTATTAAACCCCGTTTTTCACTATATTCGGGATGTTATAATATCGGTAATTAAGATTTATTCACAAAACTTTTTGACATCTGAAAGTCCTATCTGTTGCCTTTTAAATTCAATATCATTTCCAATATCTTATTCCTTCCCGGAGTTATCGTCCATATTCAGTGCACATATCATATTAATTTCAACGGACGATATTTAAAACTTTAAATGAGATATCTGAAAAACTTAACAAGCTTTTTGATAGAAAAAAGTTGTACTACAATATCATCAAATCCTAACAAATTTTGCAATGTTACAGGCTTCAAAAGTGGCGAAAACCCACATTTGATCATAATAGTAATAATACGTATAACGAATCGTTATCCTTCAATAAAATCCTTAAAAACTAACCCATGAAAACGCTGAAATATGTTCAATTTTTTTTTAGCATTTTCTATCAAAATATATAATTTTTTTAAATCCCGAGTTTCATGCAGTAAAGGGTTAAACAATTTTTGCCGGCCGTAGCAGTTTTTAGATAATAATTTGGTTTCGCATATCTTAACGGATTAGGATTTGTATTAACTAAAATCCCCACAAATATTTCTTCAGAGCGTTTGCTTTAACAAATTTCAATCTAAATCTAAGGCCGAGTAAATTAAAAATAAATTTAATCAATCATTACCATCAATCTCAATTAAAATAAAACAACACTCAATAAATGCAACAAAGGCTTTTACTTTTGAAATAACTAAAAATGTGGTTATTTGAGAAAGGTTGAGGTTAATTTAACTGTTAAAAAAACAACTAACAAATGCAGCAAAAAGAACTAAAAAAACTACTGGTTTTTATTTATTTTTTTCTGTATTTTAAATATATGTATCCCGAGTACAGGCTGAAAATATATAAAATTAACCACTCGATTTCCTATAAACTTTCTGATTTCAACCACACTTGGTATAGATGATGCACATCATATAATTATAATCGCTAATCCCAGCGGATCTGGAAATAACGCGTTTCAAAATTTGCAAAATATTCCAAAATTTTAAAAAAGTAGTCGTACTGTGAAAAAAATTTAACTAAAAAGCCGATAACTCAGGAACATGCAGGAGTACCTCATAGGGATTTGGTAACTGTAAAAAAATGCATTTTTTCGTCAAACAGTGAATTATTTTTCTGTACCAGTAATACCACGATGTATTTTTTGAAAATTAAAAAAAAAAACTGTTTTTTTAAATCTAGCGGTTTAAACCGCGGATTTAGAAAAATAAATTATTTTATCTTTTTAAAAGTATTTATTTTCTTGTTTTATATAAAACAAGTGGCTTTAAAAGGAGGTATCACTGAATCACGTAGCTTTAACCGTTAAAAATATATGGACGAGTATGTGCGACTACTTTTGTTAAATTTTCAAACTTTTTTAATATTATAAAACGAGATATTTCCACAACCATTTGAGCTAACAACCCAAAACTTGTACGATGACATATTTATATGATATTTACATTCCATATTAAGTTTGGTTAAAATTTAAGAGGGTAGAGGTCAAAAATTAATATTTATTATGGCTTTGTATGGAATGAGTCTAAAAGAAATCTGAGCTGACCAGATCTGGTTAGATATATTTTACCAGATCTGGTTAGATCTGTTTTGCCAGATCTAAATAGATCACATCAGATCTAATTAAATCTCAAAAATGGGGAAAAATTTGAGATCTAATTAGATCTGATCGAATCTGGGCAGATCTGATATTTTTAGATTTGGAGAGGCTCAAAAATATTTAAAATCTTCTAGTTAAACAATTAAAAACGCTTATTTTATTTTAATACGTTTATTCAAAAACTTGGGGTAAATAAATGTATATTCACATTTTTAAATGTTTAATTTTTTTGGAATTCGGCTATGGCTGCAGGCTTCATCACAAAATTTTGCGTAGTCATTTGTCGAAGTGTGTATAAATCTTGAGATCAGATACGGACATAGATTGACACTGAATATGCATTTATTTTCTAGAATATGTACAAAATATTGGTTGATTGATCTACAAAAAAATATCATTGTTAAATAATCTTTCTTAATAATATAAATATTTTTTTTATTTTACCTTATTTCTATTTTGCAAAAACGTCATATTTTTACATTCCAAGAACAATTTATAGTACATACGAGTACAAAAAACTAATCATTTTTCAAGTTTTCCTAAGGTTTTTAAAATTTACAAAAGAAACAAATTAACAAGCACAATAAACATGTATGTCATAAAAAAAATTTTGTACATTTTATTTTGGTGCCTTTGGAAGGTCTTAGATCTGGACAAATCTTTTTAGATATGAACAGCTCTATTACCAGATATGATCCAATATGACAAGATCTGCTCAAATCTGTACACGAATATTATACAATTTTCCATATCTCTTCAGATATGAACAGATCTGGTACCAGATCTGATCAGATCTGGCCATAAAATGTATTACAAATGCCAAATCAGATCATATATAATCAGATCTGGCACCAGATCTAATTAAATTCAATCATATCTAATTAGATTCAATTATATTTAGCTAGATCAGATCTAATCTTTTTTACGCGGGTATTAAACAAAATTTTCCTTCAATTGAATAAAACATTTTATTTACACGTTTACACGTTTTTTTCCAGTTTAATATTCGTAATCTAAAATGAACAAAAAAAAAAAGCTATTCTCTAAAATTCTAACACGATTTCGCAAAAACTAAAACTTTTAGATCACCATTATCCGACTTCCGAATCAGTTAGCTAGTTTTCTGCAATTTTACCAGCGTTAGACAGTTAATTTCCTGTTTGAATACCTTTTTTTCATACTCATTGTTTTTGTTTGATTTTTTTCGTTTTATAACAATTGATTAATAAAATAAGGTGTCACATTTGGCGATACAACGAAAACTATTTCCTCACCAACTCGTAATATTCAAAATACAGCAACATTCGAAGAAATGCAGTTGATGAACAAACCAATATTCATATTAAGCACTGATAATGTATCTATAAACGTTGTGTTGGGCAGTGATAATGGTCGAATTTTTTTGGGAGGACGTGATGGCTGTCTCTATGAAATATCATATCAGGCGGAGTCGAGTTGGTTTGGAAAACGATGCAAAAAAGTAAACCATTCTCAGGGTATTGTTTCCTACATTGTTCCGAGTTTTCTTAAAGTATTTTCGGTAAATCTATAATTAGCAAAGTTCTACAAAGTTCAAAATAAAAACTCATTTATTTTTTTAGGAAAATGATCCTATTGTTCGTTTAGCCATCGACAGTAGCCGGCAACTGTTGTATGTATTAACTGAAAAGGGGTCTATTGAGGCATGGGACATGGGACAAGATTGCAATACGATGCGTCGCATAGCTAAAGTAACACAAAATGAAATATCGTATAGTGCAGGAAATATCATCAAGTAAGTACATATTTTAAAAATTTATTCCATTTTATTTTTCAAAAAAGAAATGTTTAAAAATATTAACGTGTGCGAAATGAAATTGGAACAAACTTTGTAACAATGATTTAAAAAAAAGTAATTATGCTTTTACCTTTAGTTTCGGTATGTTATGTTACTGTTATTTCGGTGGTTGCTGAGCTTTTCACGTATTCCGTTCTGATGTCCATAAACTCTTCTCTTACTAACGGAATATTTAAGTTCTCGTGAATGTTGATATTTCTGACGTACCACGGAGCTCCCGTAATGATCCTCAGAATTTTGATTGCGCCCTCTGTATAAGCTCAATATTATACATACTGGCTGTACCCCATAATTGGATACCATAAGTCCATATTGTTTTTATAATACAGTTTTACAAGATGACTCTAGAGTCAAGGCGTAGTTTTGAATGCTTATTAATTAACCAATGTAATTGGCAGGCTTTTAGCTTCATATGAAGCCTCTTGGCTTCTAGGTGTTTTCGCCATGTAAGACGTCTGTCCAAGTGAATACCAAGATTTGTAACACTCTCAGACTGTGGGATAATTACACCATTTAACGAGACAGGGCACGCATTAAATATTTTTGTTAGAACTTTAACCGCTATAAATGGTAGGTTTTTATCATGTTTGGTGTGACTAAGTCATACCCATGCGCTATCTTTGGGCTTAGCTGCGTACGTATAATTGTCTCAACATCTTGGGCGTTAAACCATATATTACCTAAGTTGTGATCCAAAGTTCTTAAATGTTCTGCAAATGAGTATGCTTTCTCCTCTTCACTGCGTGCCCAATTGCCACATTGATTTCTCAGCGGTGGTTCGCCCTCTACCGGTGGTTTAATTTTAGTAGCTTTCCAAAGTGAATAGTTCGCTGAACTTTTATGCGATAAACTTTCTACATATACGTTATTTATGCGATCCTCTTCCAAATGAACAGCTTTTCTAAGGGGTCTAGTAGCTTCAGACAGCCTCTGCTTAGCAGCAGTTGATCTACTGTTTCGCCATTCTCTTCTTAGCCTTCTTTTGATGGCCAGTAGAATTCAGAATTAGAAACATAAAAACTGCGATTAGAGGAAGCAACGGTCACGGAAGCCGGAGAGTGCGCTGCTGCTGATCTCAGAATGGACGTAAAGTCCTGAACACATTCACCTATATCCCCCTCACATTCCAAATATATTTTTTAACTTTTTATATTTTAACCAATTCGTCTTTGACGAAGTGAGTCCACAGGGTGTCTTACCCGAAATTGGTTCATCGTAATACGTTAAAATTACTGGAGAATGGTCTGAATTGAGATCAAATGATGTTTCAGCAGATAACTTACTTCTCTCGATATGTTTCACTATCCCAAAATCGATAAGATCGGGCATTTTTCTTGAATCTGAAGGCCAATAGGTCGGCTGTCCAGGCGATATAACGTCCAGACTATTCCATCAATAAGAGCATAGTAAAGCTGTTTCCGTAGGGTTTATTAGACGTGAACCCCAATAGGTGTGTTTCGCATTGTAGTCTCCACAAGATAGGAAGCGATTACCAAGATTCTTGAAAAAAATTTCAAATTGTATCTTAGATACTGAAAATCGCGGAGGACAGTAAACTGACGTCGGAGCAAGTCCTCCTCCTACACAACTTCAAAATATATTTGTTAATCTGTTGATAATCTCTCTTATTGGAAGAAATCGAAAATAGTTTCTCTATTTGTTGAACAGCTAGAAAATCGATGTGTAGTATAGAATACTGGACAGGAAAGTAACAATTCCTTGCTCCGGTAAAAGTGCAGTTTGACCGACTTATCAATGAGATCCTAGCTTAGAAAAAGAACTTATAAATCACTTAATCGTATAGCCAGCATGAAAAAGTGGTTTATGTGATGTAAAAACATTAGAAAAGTTCCCTAATTATACGTACACACAAAAAAGTCCAGAAAGAATAAGCCAGCCAGCTGTGTATGAAATGTAAGAAGCAACCTTCAATTTTCTATTTACAAATTTTGTAAAAAAAATAGTCAAAAAAAGCCATTATTGATTTTGACAATCATTTGTCCATTTACACTTTGATATTTTCTGTAATAATCGTCGCAGCGGTGTTATAATTGTAGAAGCATTTGCTATGAACCTTGTAGAAGCATTTGCTATTATCCACGCATGTTTTTTAAGAAGACTTTTGAACTTTGTTGAATTGCATTGTATGGACTATAATTTCGATTTGATTTAAAAAAAAAAACTTTTTATTTTGAATCGTTCAAGTGAAGATCGTATTTTTTAAATTGAATTAAAAACGCTTTTAAACTAGCAATGCATTCAGCTTTAGATTGAGCGTGTACTACAATGTTGCAAAATATGACGATAATCGTTTTCTTGAATTTGATCTGTAGAGCTTCCTGTATTTTGGGGTCTACTATTAGGACCGGCATTATTACTATTCGCCAAAAGATACATAGGTTATGCAAACTTTTGCTACATGACCTTTTTTGCACTTTAATTTTGATTTATTAGTGTGGCAATATGTTACAAAATTATTATCTTTGCCACACCGAAGACATGCCAGCAATGCCTAATTCCTCATAATCAATTTTTGACGATTTCGTTGGTATCTTTTTGTAGTGCCTTATTAAACTCTTAAAAAGATGTTGTTTATTAGCAGAAATCTTGTTTACCTCTGGAGTGTTAATATTTAAAAAAATTGTTGTTAATTATTTAGCGTCAGTCAGTCTTAGCTGCACTGTAATAGTTGTTCTCAAATGATGTTGGTATAGATTTCCCTTATGAATTGTGCTCTTAAAAATACCTCGGCTACAGAAATTCGCACTCATTTATATCCATACTTAATGCAGCCACAAATTCGGCTATGGATTGTACACCACACAATTTAATACATAATTATATTTCGAAAAATACATACCCGATTTGAAAAACAAAATACGCACAAGAAATTAACTCAAAAATTTGTCTGTACAGCATCAATAGAGAGAAATTTATAACACTCTAATGTAACGGTTTTTAAGTTTCTGTTGTTTTGGTAAAAATCAGATCAAGTTTGAAAGACTCAATACAATCATACTTTTTTACTAATACAATTACACTTTTGTCATATGCGACTCAACTTACAACGAAATTTTTTAAGCAGTTTATTTTTGTCGCTCGCTACAAGCGACGCCAAAATGAAAAAACAGTGTTGCCTAATATTACGATTTCTACCAATTTACTGGTATTTAGTAAATTTTAGTAAGAGGGAATAATAATTATGACTGATTATGTGTATAGTTATAAAATAAATAACAAAAGACACACCGACATATCTTAATGATAATTTATAATATTATAAATTATCATTAAGATATGTGAAGAAATTGGATTTGTGAAGAAATTGGATTTGGCTCTTTTGGCCTCTGATAAGCTCATATAACCATTTATATGATAATGCTTTTCTACACTTGGGTGGTCTATACCGAAGAATGACAAAAATAAGGAAGACGAATTGATGATCAAGAAAGAAGTCTCGTGCTTCCAGATCATACAACTTATGTTCCTTTAGTTATAAGTGGTTACAATAATTGCAACAACACCTCAACGAAATTCATTAAAAATAATATGAAATGTTATTTTTTTTCAGAACTGTTGATCCAACAGTTTTTAAAACTATAAAATCTATCTGCCCACTTTCGTTGGACGATTGCCAAAACTTACATTTGTTAGCGATAACACAATGTGGAGTGCGCTTGTTTTTTCGCTACAGACTCCATTGTCAACATTTCAAGCCTCAAACATCCATCAATCCTTACAACAAGGTCAAATGACAATGTCTCAAAATTCCCCATCGAAAGTACCAACAGGATCATGTGGAATTACAGCATCTTCTCCAACGATGACCACCCCACCCATGTGCACAACGAACGATCAAAAGCGGCAACAGGGATTGTACTTGTTACACGTACGCCTTCCTCCTGGTTACACACCAAACACTACGATCAACAAACCGAAACAAGTACATTCAGCGCACTACAACGAGGGCACTTTACTAATGGTATCAACACCACAACAGGATCAAGACATATTATGGTCTATAAGTTCGGCACCATTTCCTCATCGCCCCTATTTAACTGAATCGACTACGGTTATACCTTTGGATGGCATTGTCTGGAGTTTAGCGGAAATGCCAAATCGCTGTAAAGCTCAATTGCATTCTATATTACGTAAAGCTCAAAAGCCGAAGAAAGTTGTGTTATTAACAAATCAAGGGGCGCATATAATTGCGCTATTAAAACCTGTTGATATTCTACAACAGTTGCTCATAGCATGTCATGGACCACATCATGACGCAGTCAAAGCTTTCTTCCAGGTTAGTCCCTAAACATTTACATTACATGTAAAAAACGATTGACTTATTTTAGTTTTTTTTCTTTTAATTGAAACTAGGCTCAAGGTGATCGTGAAGCATGTGCTACAGCGTTACTTTTAACCTGTTCAGAGCAATATCGTGGAACCGATTTGGCCATGTGGGCAGCACAAGCATTCTTATTATACGGTGGAGAACCAACATTCACCAATCAAATGCAAATGTTAGGCTGCGGCAATCCGACTATTGCATCCGGGCAACGGCAATATTTAAACAGTTCCATGGGTCTAGACCAACAACGTAACTTACCCCAAATGTTTATATCGACGCCAATGCCAAATGCTGCTGGAAGTGGTGGATTACTTAACCGCACATTGCAAAATACACCAATGCATAGTCCCCTACAACACAATCAGTATCCAATAAGTCCAAGTAAGAAAAGTGCAAAAATCAATAATTATTATTTGAATTTAAAATTTTTTTATTTAAAAAATAACGAATTATATCTTATACGATACAATTATATATAATATATATAAAAACTTGTAACAGGACGAAATTCGGATGAAATTGTATCTAATATATGTACTCGATAAAAAAAGTTCCGATATAGGTATATACAATCATATAAAGTCGTATACATAATTCTATATCACATCATATTTCTGTTGATCCGAAAAATGGCATACATAATCTTATGTGATCCCATGGGATCTCCTCTGATATAATACTAAAAGTGGGTCTTTCTATAATTTGATCAAGTTATATATAATTTGATACAATTTGTTACAGCTTCATAAAATTCTTTGGAAATTTGCACTACTATTTTGTTTTATATTCCAAATAATAATGAACATTTTGTTGAAATATTTAGTACAACCCTGTTTCTGCAACGCACATATTGTATGAAAACACTCATATGTTCTCGTATCCTTTTATATGCTTATTCGTTTTTGGAATTAAACGTTTATCTTTTCTTTTTTAAGCTTTGTGACATTAGTCGTAATAAATCATTTGACTTTAACGCATCGTGTTTTATTTCTTCGGAATACATCTGGTAAATTCTACAGGTTATGTGCCCAGGAATGCTCGACTAAAGTGATATTTTAAAGAAAAATATATTTGAAAAAGATATAGAAAAAAATATATCGAAGATGAGTTCTTCAATGTATAATATTGATAAATTAACTGAAAACACTTATGACTCGTGGAGTCTACAAATAAAAGCAGTTTTAATTCATCAAGATTTGTGGTCCACCGTTTGTGATGCAAAACTAACAGCAGAGGCTGAAATTGCAGTTTGGACAAAGAAGGATGAAAAGGCCACAATCAACTATTATATTAAGCATAACACCAATGCAGATTTCGTACATTAAGAATTGCCCTACAGCAAAAGAGGCGTGGAATGCGTTACGGGAGGTACACCGACCTAAGGGTCCGGTAAGAAAAGTCTCGCTTTTTAAACAACTACTCAACATGAAAATGAGTGAAGCAGATTGTGTTCAACAGTACGTATGTAATTTTACTTCAATTGTGGAAAAGTTAGCCGAAACAGGAATCGAGCTACAAGATGAACTATTTGCCATAATGCTCCTAGCAAGTTTACCCAAATCATATGAAAATTTTGTCATTGCCCTAGAAACAAGAGATGATCTTCCAAAGCTTAGTGCTCTAAAGTTAAAATTAACAGAAGAGGGTGAAAGAAGAAAAGTTGGTAATGAGTCAATAGATGCCGAAAGTAACGTACAAGTGTTTATGTCGCAGTCAAACAAGAAGAATAAAAACGTAAGTAGTAGCAACGAAAAAAACAACCGTTATTCAGGCAAGCAGAAGCAAAATTTTAAATGTTTTAACTGCGGCCGCAAAGGCCACTACGCAGCGCAGTGCAGAAATGTTAAAGCAGCAGAAGCAAACAACAAAACCGACCAGGTAAAGAAAAACACACACGCATATTCAGTATTTGCAGCAACCAACAACAACAGTGTGTTAAATCGTGATGTATGGTGCTTAGATAGTGGTGCTTCTTCTCACTTGTGCTGCAACCGCAAATTGTTTTATACATTTGAAACACATACAGAGATGATTGATCTTCCCGGTCAGTATGAATTTGAAGCAAAAGGAAGGGGTAAAGTTCGCATTGACGAATGTGACATTGTATTGAATGACGTTTTGTTTATACCCGACCTACAATGTAATTTTATTTCTGTCGGCAGAGTAGCTAAAAAGATGTTGTCAAATTTGACAACGAGAACGCGAAAATAATAGATAAACAAGGAAGAACCATTTTAACTGGTAAAAAGTTTGGCGATTTATATTTATACGGTGTAAAAAATAATAATTTGTTTTTTGCAAATGCAAATGAGTGTGAAGCTGTAAAATGGCATAATCGATATGGTCATTTAAATGTTGCTAGCTTGCGTGAATTGTCAGAAAAGGATCTGGTACATGGTATGAGAGTAAAATTTCCTAAGGAAATAAATTGCTCTGTGTGTTTGAAAAGTAAATGCACTGTAAAACCTTTTTGTAGTTCTGACAATAGGGCAACAGATCTATTGCAAATTGTTCACACTGACATTTGTGGTCCAGTAAATAAAAATTCTCTTGGTGGTGCACGTTACATATTGACATTTATTGATGATAAATCTCGTTATGTTTTTGTCTATTTTTTGAAAAATAAAAGTCAGACATTTGAAATTTTTAAGGAATTTAAAGCCATGGTTGAGTGCCAAACGGGCAAGAAAATAAAAATATTACGTTCTGACAACGGCACAGAATTTGTAAACAATAATTTTGATAATTTTCTCAAATGAAATGGCATAGTTCGACAGCTCACTGTACCCCATACACCACAACAGAACGGGGTAGCAGAACGTTTCAATAGAACGTTGATTGAAATGGCTAGAGCTATGATTGTGTCTTCAAATGTGGATGAATTTTTATGGGCAGAAGCTGTAAGCACTGCCGCTTATTTACGTAATCGAGCTCCAACGAGAGCATTGAGTGGTTCAACACCATATGAAGTATGGTATAATCGTAAGCCAACGGTACAACACTTAAAAGTGTTTGGCTCTACTGCAATCGCGTTAGATAAAAAACATCATCACAAGTTCCGACCAAAAGGAAAAGAATACACCATGGTTGGTTATTCAGATACATCGAAAGCGTATCGGCTGTATCAAGAAACAACAGGAAAAGTTATAGTTAGTCGTGATGTTTATTTTATTGAAAATTTTAATTTTGATATGGTGAAAAATAGCGATACTGTATTACAACATGATGCTAACCACAATGAAAACTTTGATTTTGAAATACCACACGAAGCTGTACAAAATGATATTGTTAATGATGAATCTACAGACGACTTAAGAAGTGACAGCGAATTTGAATCTGCAGAAGAAGATGAATCAGTTGCTGGTGCAGTAATGGATGGTTCTGATTTAATTGCATTTAAACCCCTTGATGAAGAAAGACTTGTTGGTCCGGGGAGGCCTAGAATAATACGCACAGGTCAGCCAGGTAGACCTAGAAAGCAACACAACACTTTGAATTTGATGCGTGCAGATGAAATAAAAATACCTGAAACAGTTAAAGAAGCTTTATCAGGTGAGTACTCACAATGTTGGTGGGACGCAATGCAGGAGGAGTATAAAGCTATCATTGATAATGATACTTGGGAGTTGACAGAGTTGCCACATGGTCAAAAGGTTGTAGGCTGTAAGTGGGTATTTACTCTTAAGGAGAACAGGGAAGGGCATATTGAACGGTTTAAGGCTAGATTAGTCGCCAAAGGATATGCTCAAACATATGGCATAAATTATGCGAAAACTTTTTCCCCTGTAGTACGTTATGAAACAATTAGAATGCTTATTGCACTCGCAGCAGAATACGAGCTCCATTTACACCAACTAGATGTGTCAACAGCCTATTTAAATAGTGACTTGACTGATGACGTTTATATGGCTCAACCTGAAAATTTTATCAATGAAAATAATCCAAATAAGATTCTCAAATTAAAGAAGGCGTTGTATGGGCTGAAACAATCAGGTCGTCAGTGGAACTTGAAATTAGATGAAATATTAAAAGAAATCGGGTTTCAACCCTGTAAAAGCGAACCATGCTTATATCGAAAAGAAAATGGTAACGACATCAATTTGATTGCTGTCTACGTAGATGATTTACTAATAGCATCCTCTAATTTAGACGAATTAAATTTAATCAAATCTCGAATTTCAGAAAGAGTATCCGTAGTAGATAAAGGTCCTGCTAAACATTTTTTAAGTATTGAAATTGAGAGAAACGGTGATATTGGTGAAATTACAATACATCAAAGGAAATATATAAAGGAACTACTACAACAATATAAAATGGAAGAATGTCGTCCAGCGTATACTCCATTAGAAGCAAAGTTTCAAGTTTTGTGTACCAACGAAAATTGTGAACAAGTCAACCAAACAGAATACCAGTCGCTTATTGGTTCGCTAATGTATTTAGCAATTTGCACACGCCCTGATATTTTACATTCGGTATGTAAGTTATCTCAAAGGAACACAGATCCACATCAAGAGCATATGGTAGCAGCTAAACGTATTTTAAAATACCTGAATAAAACGATTGATATGCAGATAAAATACTTCAAAACTGGAAACCCTGTAACATGTTATGTTGATGCCGATTGGGGAGGTGATGCAGTTAATCGTAAATCCTATACAGGATATGTTTTTATCATGGCTGGTGGTGTATTTTCTTGGGAATCCAAGAAGCAAGCAACAGTCGCTTTAAGCAGCACAGAGGCCGAATATATGGCTCTATCGTCAGCAGCAAAGGAAGCAGTTTATTTGAAAAAACTACTTGGTGAAATCCAGCTACATTGTCCAGATAAAATATTGATTCATGGTGATAATATAGGTGCCTTACAACTCGTTAGGAATCCTGTCTATCATAGTAGAAGCAAACATATAGATATTAAGTATCACCATGTTCGGGATGTTTTTGAGGAAGATTTAATTGATTTAAAATATTGTAATAGTAGCGATAATTTAGCTGATATTTTAACTAAGAATTTATCTAAGAATTGTCATGTAAAATTAGTAGAAGCTTTAGGCTTTATAAATTTATAATTTATTTTTATTAGATTATAAATATGTGTGTTGAGGAGGAGTGTTGAAATATTTAGTACAACCCTGTTTCTGCAACGCACATATTGTATGAAAACACTCATATGATCTCGTATCCTTTTATATGCTTATTCGTTTTTTGAATTAAACGTTTATCTTTTCTTTTTTAAGCTTTGTGACATTAATCGTAATAAATCATTTGACTTTAACGCATCGTGTTTTAGTTCTTCGGAATACATCTGGTAAATTTTACACATTTAAATATAAATCAATGGATTGAAAATTGAAAGTGATTTCAATTTGACTTATACACAATGTTTCATAGATATAATATCAATTTTGTCTTTCTATTAATGCTTAAACAGCTGAACCGATCGCTTCAGTGTCTTCGCAAGATTAAGTCAGCTCAGTCTTAGATTCGTAAGGTTTCTGGGCATTAATTAGCATTTTCTAAGATTTTCTGGCTTAAAATGCTTCTTTTACTAAAAAAATATTATTTATTCTATAAATATGGTCTGCCAAAAAAGGAATCACAAAAAAGTTTTGTTAAGAGATCGCAGATCAGAATTGAAGTTAGTTTGTTCTATTATTTTATTTGAATCGAAAAATAATGAGAAAAAATTAAAAATATTTATTATGATCGCAACACATCAAATCTAATATATTTTTAAGCGTACATTGCGAATATGAAATCCAAATTGAAATCAGAATTCGCCGAAATGGAAAATTTCATACAAAAAAGTGTTCAACTTTGATCAATTGGTTTTCATGTAATTACCACTGTGAAAATTATTTTTTGCATGGATATATTTCTGTGGAATGTTCTCTGTAAGCACTTAATAATGTGTGGTGTGTTGTTAGTTTAGAAATTAAGTTTTCATTGTTTTCACTTTCATTTCTAATCATGTCAAACTTTGAATAATACTTGATATTGTGTGGTGTGTTGTTATTTTAGAAATTATTTTTTACAAAAATATAGTACTGGCAACTATATTTTTGGTACGGTTGGTAATTTCTACCTGGGTAGTTTTGCAAAACATTTACAATAAATTATTTTTTTATTTAAATCTTTTTTCTACTATATTTAGTAACTTTTGTATAGATTTTTATCCATATCTTTGAATCCCTTAAGATATCCACATATTTATTTGGCAACGGCATAGTGGAATTTGCAAATAAAAAAAATTTATTTTTCAACATAATCTCCTTTTAGCTCAATACACTTAGTTCAACGTTTCTCCAATTTTTGTATCCCTTCCAAAAAATAGGATTTTTCGAGGTCCATAAAATAGGCATTTATTGGCCATATGGAGTCGTTTTTTTTAAATCCTCATTAATTCGGTCCAATAAGTTGGCATAATCGATGTGGATTATCCCGCGTGCATCCTAAAAAACTGTTGCCATCAAATTATTGGCCACGATTACGTTTATGGTAAATTGAGAGCAAACGCGGCACCCATCTTGCAGACAGCTTTCTTAAACCCAACTGATCATTTAAAATCAAAACCACACTGCCATATGAAATGCCTATGGCATCAACAATCTCACGCACTTTTACTCTTCGATCGGTCAATACCATATCGTGGTTTTTTTCAACATTTTCGAGTGTATTGACCTCAATTAGCCGTCCAGAACGTTCAGCGTGATTTGTACTTTTGCGACCACAACGAAAGTCAGTAAACCACTTTTTTACCATAGTATTTATCAAGCTTTTCCTTGGTTTGATTGACTGTTTTTTTTTTTCGCTAAAAATAATGTTTAATAAGCACTCGAAATTCACTTTTTTCATTTTTAAAAAAATCCACGAGGTTGTATGTTTTGAACAGCTGTTAACGCAAAGTAAATGACGAAACTTGCTCAAAATTTGACAGTAGTCCATTAACAGGTGGCACATGATGGGAGCAGTGTTGCATTTCATATAACTACGAGGGAAGTTCGAAAAAGTCACGGACTTATTGATCTGCCCTCGTAATAAACATATACTTTTCTGAAAATTAAAAAAACACTGTTATTTTTAAGTACAGCAGTTTAAACCGCGGATTTTGAAAAAATTAATTTCACTTTCAAAAACAGTGGCTTTAAAATGGAATATTAATGAATCACATACCTATAACTGTTAACATGGTATGGACGATTAAGTACAACTACTTTTGGTAAATTTTCGATTTTTGATTTTGAATTGTCAGGTTTGAGATCATAATTAAATGTTAGGATAATATTGGTAATGTATAACGAGCTTTCAATATCGTATTTTTACAAACTAAAACAAATCAAAAATATTAGCTAGGTTGATACTCGCATTTCAATCTTGCTAAAGATCTCATCAGAACCCGAAGTTTGAGAAAATCTAGAGCCTCCAGAACAGGCAGAGCTTAAACAAAAAAAACCTATTAATTATCAATTTTGCTCCATTTTTGTTTGAGAAAAGCTGGAGTTTCCAGAATAGGCAGAACTTAAACAAAAAGCTTATTAATTATCAATATTGCTCCATTTTTGTCTTCTTAGTAATCAAACACGTGGCTAGGGTCTAACAAGCATCATGACGTTACTAAACTTTGAAGGAAAAATATGTTCTATTTATATATAAAATTAGTTTTTACTCTGGCTCAAGTAATATTTCTTACAGTTTTATTAGTTTTTTGTTTTTATATACATCGAGATTATTTTTATGTTATTGTTAATTTATAACAAGCTTTCAACCTCTACATATTTTAAAACGCAATATTTCCACAACCGTTAGAGCTAACAACTCAAAACATGTAATAATACATATTTGTATGACATTTACCTTCTATACCAATTTTGGTTAAAATTGAAGAAAATTGGATATTTTTTTGATGGTTTTGTATGAAATGAGTCTATAACAAGTTGGATTTTTCAATGACAATCGATTTCAGGTAATTAGAAAAATATCGCAAAACAAAATTTTTTTTTAATCTTCAAAAAAACGCAAATAATTTAAAATCAACAATATTTTTTATTTACATCTTCTCAGAAAATTTTACAATTTGAACAAAAATTTGTATTATTACTAATAATTTTTTTAAAAACCGCAAATAACTTAAAAGCTTTATTCCTTTTCTGCACTAAGACTAGATTGGAAAATTAGACTAGATTGGAAAATTTTGTTAGGTTACATTGAGTAGATTAAGAAAGAATAAAATTGAAATTCAACTATAAATTTGAGAGAATTTCTTCTAGAGACAAATTACTAATTCTTAAAAGTTAACTTGTTCTGCGAGCTCTAAATGTTAACGAATTTAGCTGAAACTTGGCAGAACGAGTTTTTAGACATATAGGAATAGGAGCAACCTTTTAGAGTTGGGCATTCTAGTTCATTTTGTTTATTTGCATTTATTGAACTAGTTCGTTCTGTTAGCTTATAAGTTTGTTCGAAAATTTTTTTTCAATTATTTATATTGTAATGGTTTGTTTAAAAAACCTGCATAATATGAGAGAAAATCTTAACTGACCGGTTAAAAATAAACTAGTTTAATTTTAACCTTTCATTTGGTATCGAACTTTTTTGGACAACTCTACTATACATGGAAGTATATATAATCTCATATATGACTACATCACAATATATGGCCAGATATATATATATTTAATTATATGAAGCTATACACTTGTACAAAGCTGTACGTAATTGCATCGAATTCAATTTAATTCGTTACAATTGTATCGAATTCGATATAAAATGAAGTATTTTTGATATATTTTTATATATATGTTGTAATTTTTGGAATCAAATTTTATATCATGGCATATCTAATTTATTTATAATTTAATATTATTTAATATTGCCCCATTGGTTTTTTTTCAGAACTGTGCACCCAGATTTTTTTTTTTGTTCTATGTTAATCGTTTAGTCGTAAATAATATGGTAATTTTAAAAGTCTTAAACAATTTTGATATAATTTTTATTAAAAATAAAACGAACAAGTTTTCAATTTATTTTTGATCAATGGTAATCTTTAACTTCGAGCTCATATATGAATGTTTGATGTTTTGCATGGGATTGTCACTTCTTTCAAAACGTGTTCTGATGGTGGGAACCTAGAAAATTCCCGAAATAGATCTATAATCACATTCCTGAAAGTGGTCAATTAATAAATTTGAAAACAAAAACTCTATAGATTATTTGTTAGGACAATAGCCTAATAAAGAAATAAGTAGTATGGCCTCGAACTTGAATAATTTTCATTTTCAGTCTTAAACAATTTTTAGCTAAGGGCAAAAAAAAATTAACTTACGTTTACACTCAAGAGTTTTTCTGCTAGAACATTTGTATATGCGAATGATGTCCAGATTTTGTTTTCTGGGGAAAAACCATTTTATCATGTTTTAGGGTCAAACATAGCATTTTAACTTGTTCAGCTTTTACGGTGGATGGACACAAATGGGTTAGACATTAATCCTAGCAAAACAAACGTTATGCGCTTCGGTTTTGATTTCCGTGATTTAAATGTATCATTGAGAGGTGTTAGGATCAACTTGTCTCTGAAATGTAGTGTTTTGGTGTTTTTTTGTAGATAATCAGTTGTGTTTTTCGAAACACATTGATTACGGATGTGCTCGTGTGAATGTTACGCTAAGGCGACTATAGGATTCTAATCAATGTTTGCCTTTACATGTAAGGATACGTTCTGCTAGATGCTACTTTATGATTTGGAGGTATTTGCGGGTACTAACAATATTATTCTTATTCGTCTTCATCTTGAGAATTAGAAAACATGTCTCTCCATTTAAGTTGGATTTTGTTAGTTTTTCTTTTCAAAATTTTATAATTTTATTTCATTTTGGATAAAACGATATCTTGACCTATTCATAGTTGTATATCTTTCCATACCAGAAAAATGTGGATATTCTATTGCCGCAATTAAGGTCTGATGGATGTATATTAGTCTGTCTCGAATTTAAAAAAATCGGCTAATTTCGTCACGTTTATGGAAAAAAACCAAACATTTTTTTTAATGGTACATACTTATAGTTGCTACCCGCTGCCTTAGTAGTGTATTTTTAAAATGTTTGGCAAAATGGTGAGCATATTAAGGGAAACACACTTATAACATTTCCATAGATTAATTTTGGTCCACCACAACTTCATTTAGTTTCAAACAAGTGATTTTATTTATTACTTGTCTTAAATTTAAAGATGTATTGCACCAAAATAACGTTATGGAAATTTTGTAAATATATTTCCAAAAATATACTCAGCATTACCAAATTTGAGCCCAATTATGTACAAAAGTCTAATAAATACGATTAGCAAACTTAAGTATTCTCGCATTTTTTTTTTATATATGCTTTCGGGACACCCTAATGTATTTACATTAAAACTTAAAAGAAATTAATGCACTAACTTTTTTGAAAACCGCAAAAATGTATTTAATATATTTATTAATTTATTTATGGACTTAACGGATATTTTAGGATG